>OY992886.1:111178404-111213404 GCA_963921405.1 Cepaea hortensis | reverse complement strand
TGACAATGTTGTATATTATGCTAGGCTGTATCCTGACAATGTTGTACTTTCTGCTAGACTGTATCCTGACAATGTTGTACATTCTGCTAGGCTGTATCCTGACAATGTTGTATATTATGCTAGGCTGTATCCTGACAATGTTGTACTTTCTGCTAGACTGTATCCTGACAATGTTGTATATTATGCTAGGCTGTATCCTGACAATGTTGTACTTTCTGCTAGACTGTATCCTGACAATGTTGTACATTCTGCTAGGCTGTATCTTGACAATGTTGTACATTCTGCTAGACTATCCTGACAATGTTGTACACTCTGCTAAACTGTACCCTGACGATGTTGTACATTCTGCTAGACTGTACCCTGACAATGTTGTACATTCTGCTAGACTGTAGCCTGACAATGTTGTACATTATGCTAGACTGTACCCTGACAATGTTGTACATTTTGCTAGACTGTACCCTGACAATGTTGTACATTCTGCTAGACTGTACCCTGACAATGTTGTACATTCTGCTAGACTGTACCCTGACAATATATTTATGCTGACTGTGTTGTCTGTCCATGTATATATTTGATGTCCTGACTCTGTTGTCTATCCGTTTATATGTCTGATGTCCTGTCTGTGTTGTCTGTCCGTTTATATGTCTGATGTCATGTCTGTGTTGTCTGTCCGTTTATATGTCTGATGTCCTGTCAGTGTTGTCTGTCCGTTTATATGTCTGATGTCCTGTCTGTGTTGTCTGTCCGTTTATATGTCTGATGTCCTGTCTGTGTTGTCTGTCCGTTTATATGTCTGATGTCCTGTCTGTGTTGTCTGTCCGTTTATATGTCTGATGTCCTGTCTGTGTTGTCTGTCCGTTTATATGTCTGATGTCCTGTCTGTGTTGCCTGTCCGTTTATATATCTGATGTCCTATCTGCGTTGTCTCTCCATGTATATATCTGATGTCCTGACTGTGATGTCTGTCCATTTATATATTTGATGTCCTGACAGGGATGTCTGTCCATTTATATATTTGATGTCCTGACTGTGTTGTCTGTCCATTTATATATTTGATGACCTGACAGTGATGTCTGTCCATTTATATATTTTATGTCCTGACAGTGATGTCTATCCATTTATATATTTGATGTCCTGACAGTGATGTCTGTCCATTTAAATATTTGATGTCCTGACTGTGTTGTCTGTCCATTTATATATTTGATGTCCTGACTGTGTTGTCTGTCCGTTTATATATTTGATGTCATAACTGTGTTGTCTGTCCATTTATATATTTGATGTCCTGACTGTGTTGTCTGTCCATTTATATATCTGATGTCCTTACTGTGATGTCTGTCCATTTATATATGTGATGTCCTGACTGTGATGTCTGTCCATTTATATATGTGATATCATGACTGTGTTGTCTGTCCATTTATATATGTGATGTCCAGACTATGATGTCTGTCCATGTATAAATTTGATGTCCTGACTGTGATGTCTGTCCATGTATTTATTTGATGTCCTGTCTGTGATGTCTGTCCATGTATATATTTGATGTCCTGACTGTGATGTCTGTCCATTTATATATTTGATGTCCTGACTGTGATGTCTGTCCATGTATATATTTGATGTCCTGTCTGTATTGCCTGTCCATTTATAAATTTTATGTCCTGACTGTGATGTCTGTCCATTTATATATTTGATGTCCTGACTGTGATGTCTGTCCATTTATATATGTGATGTCCTGACTGTGATGTCTGTCCATTTATATATTTGATGTCCTAACTGTGATGTCTGTCCTTTTATATATGTGATGTCCTGACTGTGTTGTCTGTCCATTTATATATCTGATGTCCTGACTGTGTTGTCTGTCCATTTATATATCTGATGTCCTGTCTGTGATGTCTGTCCATTTATATATGTGATGTCCTGACTGTGATGTCTGTCCATTTATATATCTGATGTCCTGACTGTGATGTCTGTCCATTTATATATTTGATGTCCTGACTGTGATGTCTGTCCATTTATATATTTGATGTCCTGACTGTGTTGTCTGTCCATTTATATATGTGATGTCCTGACTGTGATGTCTGTCCATTTATATATCTGATGTCATGACTGTGTTGTCTGTCCATTTATATATCTGATGTCCTGACTGTGATGTCTGTCCATTTATATATCTGATGTCCTGACTGTGATGTCTGTCCATTTATATATGTGATGTCCTAACTGTGATTTCTGTCCATTTATATATTTGATGTCCTGACTGTGTTGTCTGTCCATTTATAAATTTGATGTCCTGACTGTGTTGTCTGTCCATTTATATATTTGATGTCCTGAATGTGATGTCTGTCCATTTATATATTTGATGTCCTGACTGTGATGTCTGTCCATTTATATATTTGATGTCCTGACTGTGATGTCTGTCCATTTATGTATTTTATGTCCTGACTGTGATGTCTGTCCATTTATATATTTGATGTCCTAACTGTCATGTCTCTCTATTTATATGTCTGATGTCCTGACTGTGATGTCTGTCCATTTATATATCTGATGTCATGACTGTGTTGTCTGTCCATTTATATATCTGATGTCCTGACTGTGATGTCTGTCCATTTATATATCTGATGTCCTGACTGTGATGTCTGTCCATTTATATATGTGATGTCCTAACTGTGATTTCTGTCCATTTATATATTTGATGTCCTGACTGTGTTGTCTGTCCATTTATAAATTTGATGTCCTGACTGTGTTGTCTGTCCATTTATATATTTGATGTCCTGAATGTGATGTCTGTCCATTTATATATTTGATGTCCTGACTGTGATGTCTGTCCATTTATATATTTGATGTCCTGACTGTGATGTCTGTCCATTTATGTATTTTATGTCCTGACTGTGATGTCTGTCCATTTATATATTTGATGTCCTAACTGTCATGTCTCTCTATTTATATGTCTGATGTCCTGACTGTGATGTCTGTCCATTTATATATTTGATGTCCTAACTGTGATGTCTGTCCATTTATATGTGTGATGTCCTGACTGTGATGTCTGTCCATTTATATATTTGATGTCCTGACTGTGATGTCTGTCCATTTATATATGTGATGTCTTGACTGTGATGTATGTCCATTTATATAATTGATGTCCTGACTGTGATGTCTGTCCATTTATATACGTGATGTCCTGACTGTGATGTCTGTCCATTTATATATGTGATGTCCTGACTGTGATGTCTGTTCATTTATATGTGTGATGTCCTGACTGTGATGTCTGTCCATTTATATATCTGATGTCCTGACTGTGATGTCTGTCCGTTTATATATGTGATGTCCTGACTGTGATGTCTGTCCATTTATATGTGTGATGTCCTGACTGTGATGTCTGTCCATTTATATATTTGATGTCCTGACTGTGATGTCTGTCCATTTATATATGTGATGTCTTGACTGTGATGTATGTCCATTTATATAATTGATTTCCTGACTGTGATGTCTGTCCATTTATATACGTGATGTCCTGACTGTGATGTCTGTCCATTTATATATGTGATGTCCTGACTGTGATGTCTGTTCATTTATATATGTGATGTCCTGACTGTGATGTCTGTCCATTTATATATCTGATGTCCTGACTGTGATGTCTGTCCATTTATATATGTGATGTCCTGACTGTGATGTCTGTCCATTTATATATATGATGTCCTGACTGTGATGACTGTCCATTTATATATTTGATGTACTGACTGTGATGTCTGTCCATTTATATATTTGATGTCCTGACTGTGTTGTCTGTCCATTTATATATTTGATGTCCTGACTGTGATGTCTGTCCATTTATATATTTGATGTACTGACTGTGATGTCTGTCCATTTATATATTTGATGTCCTGACTGTGTTGTCTGTCCATTTATATATTTGATGTCCTGACTGTGTTGTCTGTCCATTTATATATGTGATGTCCTGACTATGATGTCTGTCCATTTATATATTTGATGTCCTAACTGTGATGTCTGTCCATTTATATGTGTGATGTCCTGACTGTGATGTCTGTCCATTTATATATTTGATGTCCTGACTGTGATGTCTGTCCATTTATATATTTGATGTCCTGACTGTGATGTCTGTCCATTTATATATTTGATGTCCTGACTGTGTTGTCTGTCCATTTATATATTTGATGTCCTGACTGTGTTGTCTGTCCATTTATATATGTGATGTCCTGACTGTGATGTCTGTCCATTTATATATCTGATGTCATGACTGTGTTGTCTGTCCATTTATATATCTGATGTCCTGACTGTGATGTCTGTCCATTTATATATCTGATGTCCTGACTGTGATGTCTGTCCATTTATATATGTGATGTCCTAACTGTGATTTCTGTCCATTTATATATTTGATGTTCTGACTGTGTTGTCTGTCCATTTATAAATTTGATGTCCTGACTGTGTTGTCTGTCCATTTATATATTTGATGTCCTGAATGTGATGTCTGTCCATTTATATATTTGATGTCCTGACTGTGATGTCTGTCCATTTATATATTTGATGTCCTGACTGTGATGTCTGTCCATTTATGTATTTTATGTCCTGACTGTGATGTCTGTCCATTTATATATTTGATGTCCTAACTGTCATGTCTGTCTATTTATATGTCTGATGTCCTGACTGTGATGTCTGTCTATTTATATATTTGATGTCCTAACTGTGATGTCTGTCCATTTATATGTGTGATGTCCTGACTGTGATGTCTGTCCATTTATATATTTGATGTTCTGACTGTGATGTCTGTCCATTTATATATGTGATGTCTTGACTGTGATGTATGTCCATTTATATAATTGATGTCCTGACTGTGATGTCTGTCCATTTATATACGTGATGTCCTGACTGTGATGTCTGTCCATTTATATATGTGATGTCCTGACTGTGATGTCTGTTCATTTATATATGTGATGTCCTGACTGTGATGTCTGTCCATTTATATATCTGATGTCCTGACTGTGATGTCTGTCCATTTATATATGTGATGTCCTGACTGTGATGTCTGTCCATTTATATATATGATGTCCTGACTGTGATGACTGTCCATTTATATATTTGATGTACTGACTGTGATGTCTGTCCATTTATATATTTGATGTTCTGACTGTGATGTTTGTCCATTTATATATCTGATGTCCTGACTGGGATGTCTGTCCATTTATATATCTGATGTCCTGGCTGTGATGTCTGTCCATTTGTATATGTGATGTCTTGACTGTGATGTCTGTCCATTTATATATTTGATGTCCTGACTGTGATGTCTGTCCATGTATATATTTGATGTCCTGTCTGTGTTGGCTGTCCATTTATACGTTTTATGTCCTGACTGTGATGTCTGTCCATTTATATATTTGATGTCCTGACTGTGATGTCTGTCCTTTTATATATGTGATGTCCTGACTGTGTTGTCTGTCCATTTATATATCTGATGTCTTGACTGTGTTGTCTGTCCATTTATATATCTGATGTCCTGACTGTGAAGTCTGTCCATTTATATATGTGATGTCCTGACTGTGATGTCTGTCCATTTATATATCTGATGTCCTGACTGTGATGTCTGTCCATTTATATATTTGATGTCCTGACTGTGATGTCTGTCCATTTATATATTTGATGTCCTGAATGTGTTGTCTGTCCATTTATATATGTGATGTCCTGACTGTGATATCTGTCCATTTATATATCTGATGTCATGACTGTGATGTCTGTCCATTTATATATCTGATGTCCTGACTGTGATGTCTGTCCATTTATATATGTGATGTCCTAACTGTGATTTCTGTCCATTTATATATTTGATGTCCTGACTGTGTTGTCTGTCCATTTATATATTTGATGTCCTGACTGTGTTGTCTGTCCATTTATATATTTTATGTCCTGAATGTGATGTCTGTCCATTTATATATCTGATGTCCTGACTGTGATGTCTGTCCATTTATATATGTGATGTCCTGACTGTGATGTCTGTCCATTTATATATTTGATGTCCTGACTGTGATGTCTGTCCATTTATATATTTGATGTCCTGACTGTGATGTCTGTCCATTTATATATTTTATGTCCTGACTGTGATGTCTGTCCATTTATATATTTGATGTCCTAACTGTCATGTCTGTCTATCTATATGTGTGAGGTCCTGACTGTGATGTCTGTCCATTTATATATTTGATGTCCTAACTGTGATGTCTGTCCATTTATATGTGTGATGTCCTGACTGTGATGTATGTCCATTTATATATTTGATGTCCTGACTGTGATGTCTGTCCATTTATATATGTGATGTCCTGACTGTGATGTCTGTCCATTTATATATGTGATGTCCTGACTGTGATGTCTGTCCATTTATATATGTGATGTCCTGACTGTGATGTCTGTCCATTTATATATCTGATGTCCTGACTGTGATGTCTGTGCATTTATATATGTGATGTCCTGACTGTGATGTCTGTCCATTTATATATCTGATGTCCTGACTGTGATGTCTGTCCATTTATATATTTGATGTTCTGACTGTGATGTCTGTCCATTTATATATTTGATGTCCTGACTATGTTGTCTGTCCATTTATATATGTGATGTCCTGACTGTGATGTCTGTCCATTTATATATTTGATGTCCTGACTGTGTTGTCTTTCCATTTATATATCTGATGTCCTGACTGTGATGTCTGTCCATTTATATATCTGATGTCCTGACTGTGATGTCTGTCCATTTATATATGTGATGTCCTGACTGTGATGTCTGTCCATTTATATATAGTTAGTTAGTTAGTTAGTCGACAGATCATCCTCATTGCACATCGAACCATTCAGTCCATAAGTGCTCGGATCCCCTCCTCAGCAAATCCCGCAGCGTGTAGCGGCTAACGACGCCAGTTCTGTGTTGGTTTATCAATCTTCTTTGGCTTCCTGCGTAGTGTTCTTGTTTGGCCACACCTCTTTTAATTTGCTGCTCTCGCAGTCTGGCCATTGTTGTAGATTCACAGTCATCACTTGGTTCTCGCAAAAGTCTTACTTCTCGTAGAGCATTCAGAATGTCGGCCTGGTCCATGGCGCGTCCGCCCTCCACAGTAGCCTCACCTACGAGCTAGTCAGCCCGCTCATTTCCTTGTACTCCCGCATGCCCTGGCACGAAGATGAAACTAATCTTTGCCAGTCGAGACCGCTCCAGAGGCAGCAACCATTCTCTTCGGATCGACCCCTCCTCTATCCTCTTGATCATGTTCATTGAGTCGCTAAGGAAACAAGCCCTAGTGAATGTCTGTGTCTCGAGCCATGTTATTGATTTACTTACTGCCATGACTTCCATGGTCAGGCTACTTGTGGTTTCAGTGAAAGCACCAGAGTCCTCCTTCACAATTCTCCCTCCGGCCCGAGCTGTAAAGGCCCATGAGCTTCTCACATGTCGGACGACCGACCCATCTGTGTAGATGACCGCGTCACCGTCTAGCGAATTCTCGAAAATCAACGCTTGTACTTCAGCCTCAACAGCAGCCGGATTTTCTTGTCTGCATTTTCTGTCAAGTTGGATGCAAACTGAAAAGGATGTGCAGAAGTCTGTTGGCACTTGCACCCACTCCTCGCCAGGTTCTAAGTCCTCAAGTGAACACACCTGTTGAAGAATGTCTTCGGCTTGACCCATCCACGACCGTCCTCTTTTTAACCTGCTGCCCTTCTCCATTTATATATCTGATGTCCTGACTGTGATGTCTGTCCATTTATATATTTGATGTCCTGACTGTGATGTCTGTCCATTTATATATTTGATGTCCTGACTGTGTTGTCTGTCCATTTATATATGTGATGTCCTGACTGTGATGTCTGTCCATTTATATATTTGATGTCCTGACTGTGTTGTCTTTCCATTTATATATCTGATGTCCTGACTGTGATGTCTGTCCATTTATATATCTGATGTCCTGACTGTGATGTCTGTCCATTTATATATTTGATGTCCTGACTGTGTTGTCTGTCCATTTATATATGTGATGTCCTGACTGTGATGTCTGTCCATTTATATATTTGATGTCCTGACTGTGTTGTCTTTCCATTTATATATCTGATGTCCTGACTGTGATGTCTGTCCATTTATATATCTGATGTCCTGACTGTGTTGTCTGTCCATTTATATATGTGATGTCCTGACTGTGATGTTTGTCCATTTATATATCTGATGTCCTGACTGGGATGTCTGTCCATTTATATATCTGATGTCCTGGCTGTGATGTCTGTCCATTTATATATGTGATTTCCTGACTGTGATGTCTGTCCATTTATATATTTGATGTCCTGACTGTGTTGTCTGTCCATTTATATATTTGATGTCCTGACTGTGTTGTCTGTCCATTTATATATTTGTTGTCCTGAATGTGATGTCTGTCCATTTATATATTTGATGTCCTGACTGTGATGTCTGTCCATTTATATCTGTGATGTCCTGACTGTGATGTCTGTCCATTTATATATTTGATGTCCTGACTGTGATGTCTGTCCATTTATATATGTGATGTCCTGACTGTGATGTCTGTCCTTTTATATATTTGATGTCCTGACTGTGATGTCTGTCCATTTATATATTTGATGTCCTAACTGTCATGTCTGTCTATTTATATGTGTGATGTCCTGACTGTGATGTCTGTCCATTTATATATTTGATGTCCTAACTGTGATGTCTGTCCATTTATATGTGTGATGTCCTGACTGTGATGTCTGTCCATTTATATATTCGATGTCCTGACTGTGATGTCTGTCCATTTATATATTTGATGTCCTGACTGTGATGTCTGTCCATTTATATATGTGATGTCCTGACTGTGATGTCTGTCCATTTATATATTTGATGTCCTGACTGTGATGTCTGTCCATTTATATATGTGATGTCCTGACTGTGATGTCTGTCCATTTATATATGTGATGTCCTCACTGTGATGTCTGTCCATTTATATATTTGATATCCTGACTGTGATGTCTGTCCATTTATATATGTGATGTCCTGTCTGTGTTGTCTGTCCATTTATATATGTGATAGAGAGAGATAGGGAGCAAACAGCCCAGGAGCTACAGGCGACAGTAGATAAAGTTATTGACTAATGCACAGAAATGAGTGCTGTCATCCACCCGGAAAAGACGGCTGTTTTGTGGTGCTCTCTGGACAAGATTATTGTGAGAGCTGATGTCCCAAGCCTCACGATAGATGATAGAAGTGTCAGCAGAGAGAACAAACTGATGTATCTGGGAATCACATTTGACAGGAGCCTGTCCTTCAAGGACCATGTGGAGACGGTTGTGACAAGATCTCAAAAGGGTCTATGTGCACTTAAAACTATGGCTGCAATGGACACAGAGCAGAGAATGCTTTTCACACTATACCAGCACTTGATCCTCTCAGTAATTGATTATGGATTATGTCTGCTCACTGTCTCAGAGAGTCAGCTGGTGAAGTTAGAGCGCATACAGAACGAAGCTATGCGGGTCATTCTGTGATGCACCAGAGACACCCCAGTAGTGTGTATGCGTTACATCCTTGGTCTGCCGACTGTTGCTGGTAGGCTCAAGGTGATGCAGGCGAAGGCATATCTCAGAGTAGCTGCAGACACAGATCACCCACTGCATGAGGCGCTGGACGCAGTTAAGGGTCAGCGACTGATAAGAGGGAAATCATGGATGGCGCAGGCGGAGGATACGATCAGAAAGGTGTGCCCCTTGGAGAACATTAGGCGTGGAGAGGAGTGGGTCAGAGTGCCAGCGGAGCAGTCAGACTTGTGCAGAGTTATAATCACATTGAGCCGGGAGTGCAGGGAGTGGCCAGCAGGGGCCACGGAAGTGGAAATCCAGCAACTAATTCAGGACAATACTCACTCGGGTGATGTGATTATCTACACAGATGGTTCGGTGTCAAGAGGTGAGAGAAGTGGCTGGGGGTTCATAGCCAAAGCTAATGGTCGACGTTTGGTACAAGAGAGCCTCGCATATGATACCACAACAATGGAGGTGGGGGCAGTCACTGCGGCTATCCGCTGGATGGAGAATACGACACACACACATCGTGATTGTAACTGACTCAGAAAGCATGCTCACGAGGGTGAGGACGGGCAGGCTTCGTGCGGAGTGGCTTGCTTCGCTTCGGAGGTCACGGGTGACAAGCATCGCCTGGACCTTTTCTCCGGGGCATGCCGGTGTGCTGGGAAATGAACAGGCGGACAGATTGGCTGGCTCTGCAGAACTTGGTGGAGTATTGATACATGACAAGGCAGACGTGGTTGCGGCCTTGTGGGAGCACATGTACACCTCGGAGGAGCAAATGGATTACCATGGTCTGGCAAGAATGAGGCAGCGAGGAGTGACGAGGGGATCTGGCCGACGATCAACGCTCAGAGGAAAGGCGAGACGGACATATAATCAGATTGCTACTGGTACTATTGGTGTTGGAACTTTTCGCTGGCTGCTGAGGATGGGGACGGAGCGCTTATGGGAATGCGCCGAATGCTGTGATGTCGATTCATTCCTAAATCAATTAATCAATCATTATATATGTGATCTCCTGACTGTGTTGGCGGGGGGGGGGGGGCGGGAGTTGTTGGTTGGTTTATATACATGTACTTAAGTTAGTTGGTTGTTCGAGTGAGTGGTTGGTTTGCATCTATCTCCTAGCAGCAGTAGCAGCAGCAGCAGCAGTAGTAGTAGTAGGAGTAGCAGTAGTAGTAGCAGCAGCAGCAGCAGCAGCATCAGTAGCAGCAGCAGCAGCAGCAGCAACAGAAGAAGAAGAAGAAGAAGAAGAAGAAGAAGAAGAAGAAGAAGAAGAAGAAGAAGAAGAAGAAGAAGAAGAAGAAGAAGAAGAAGAAGAAGAAGAAGAAGAAGAAGAAGAAGAAGAAGAAGAAGAAATAGAAGAAATAGAAGAAGAAGAAGAAGAAGAAGAAGAAGAAGAAGAAGAAGAAGAAGAAGAAGAAGAAGAAGAAGAAGAAGAAGAAGAAGAAGAAGAAGAAGAACAAACGAACGACGAATGAACGAACGAACGAACGAACAAATGAACGAACGAACGAGCGAGCGAGCTAGCGAGCTAGCGAGCAAGTTGAATCAACGAACCAACTTCATTTTGAATTTGCTATGAACTGTGCAAGAAGGCCGTCTAACATTCTACCCTTAGTATATCTCTCCATTTGTGCGGTCTTTATTCTGACATCTCTCATTTATTCATACAATCATCGATAACAACAACAATATATACAAACAGAAAACCATAATAACGAAGACGATAACGACACCAACTTAACACCTCGTATAAATACCCACAAAAATGTGAAACCAGAACACACCTGAGCTGACACCTGTAACAACTCGCTTAATATACTTACAACAACTTGAAAAACAACAACATAATTCAATCCCGAGAACTGGCAATAAAATCACACTAACGCTGCGAAATGTATCTAAAACAGCACCAACTCAACGACCACTTGCCAACATCTTCAGAATACAACTGCTACACGAATATCCTTATTATATGTTTTGTTCATCTAGTTGAGAAGACGTTCACGAATATCCCCAGGAATGTGTTTACTGAGTTCTTTAACCACCGGAATACCAGAGCGCGGGTGTGGAGTTAATCACTTTGAACAGGTTAAGGACAGGCAGGAGAGCGTCTCCTGCAGGCACCGACTCAACAAGTTGGCACCTGTACATTGGCGGGAGCAAGTGCTGCTGGCTTGTGTCCCTCGGTTTATTAAGTGTGGGATGTTGGAATGACGCTCTCGCTCTCTCTCTCTCTCTCTCTCTCTCTCTCTCTCTCTCTCTCTCTCTCTCTCTCTCTCTCTCTCTCTCTATTCTTTGAGTAAATACCCCGTTGATTTATGTGTATGTTATGTCTTCTTTTTCTTTCTTCTTTGTGGCGTATAAACAAACATGGCATACGGTGAAATTGTGCTAGCACGCGCTGTAATGTTTACATGAAGAAAACGATTCGAATTTCCCGGAAACGTGTGTGTGTAACCGCTAAATTGTAATTATACTGTGGCAGTATAGGCCTGTGTCCGTGTGCCTCAGTGGAGCATCCCATACGGTGGAAACTTCAGGCACCCACAGGCAACCCACACCCACACGCTGACAACGGGAGTGGGTTAGGACAAGATGGATCATCAACCTGTGGCTAGACATCCGATCACAGCTAAAATAATTTACCTAAATGTTTGTAAAGAGGCTGAGTCGCAGACAACTTGTTACAAACATCAGCTACAGGGAATGACAATATGTTGGCCACATTAGGAGAAGAGAACATCCAGAAAATATTCTAAGTGC
Source organism: Cepaea hortensis (assembly GCA_963921405.1). Lineage (NCBI taxonomy): Eukaryota > Metazoa > Mollusca > Gastropoda > Stylommatophora > Helicidae > Cepaea > Cepaea hortensis. Next base: position 111,201,084 of record OY992886.1, on the reverse strand, counting down.
TAAGAGAGAGAACCCAGAAAGTGTTCTACTATGAGGCGAGAAAACCTTGGAAAATATTTAAACAATTCATTATGAGAAGATACAATCCTGGATAATATTTAGACAATTCATATGAGAAGATACAATCCTGGATAATATTTAGACAATTCATATGAAAAGATACAATCCTGGATAATATTTAAACAATTCGTTATCAGAAGATAAAATTCTGGAAAATATTTTTAAAAATTTTATGAGAAGATAAAATTCTGGAAAATATTTAAACAATTCATTATGAGAAGATAAAATTCTGGAAAATATTTAAACAATTCATTATGACAATATGTGTGTGTAGGCGTGTGTGTGTGTGTGTGTATGAGTGAGTGTGTGTATCTGAGTTTGAGTATGTGAATGTGTGTGTATGTGAGTGTGGGTGTATGCGTTTGTGTGGTTAATACTGGGATTGACGAGTGTGTCTGTAGGTGTGTGTGGGTGAGTGTGTGGGTGCGTGCGTGCGTGCGTGTGTGTGTGTGCAGTAATGGGACTGACTAGTGTGTGTGTCCAGTATTGAGTGAGGTGTTATCTCTGCCGGCATCATATTAGTTCAGCACTGTGTGATGTATCTCTGCCGGCATCATGTCAGTGCAGTACTGGGTAAGATTATCTCTGTCGGCATCATGTCAGTGCAGTACTGGGTAAGGTTATCTCTGTCGGCATCATGTCAGAGCAGTACTGGGTAAGGTTATCTCTGTCGGCATCATGTTAGTTCAGTAATGGTATGGTGGTATCTCTGCCGGTATCATGTCAGTGCAGTACTGGGTATAGTGGTATCTCTGTCGGCATCATGTTAGTGCAGTACTGGGTATGGTGGTATCTCTGTCGGCATCATGTCAGTGCAGTACTGGGTATGATGTTATCTCTGCCGGCATCATGTTAGTGCAGTACTGGGTGTGGTGGTATCTCTGTCGGCATCATGTCAGTGCTGTACTGGGTGTGATGTTATCTCTGCCGGCATCATGTTAGTGCAGTACTGGGTATGGTGGTATCTCTGTCGGCATCATGTTAGTGCAGTACTGGGTATGGTGGTATCTCTGTCGGCATCATGTCAGTGCTGTACTGGGTGTGATGTTATCTCTGCCGGCATCATGTTAGTGCAGTACTGGGTGTGGTGGTATCTCTGTCGGCATCATGTCAGTGCAGTACTGGGTATGGTGGTATCTCTGTCGGCATCATGTTAGTGCAGTACTGGGTATAGTGGTATCTCTGTCGGCATCATGTCAGTGCTGTACTGGGTGTGATGTTATCTCTGCCGGCATCATGTTAGTGCAGTACTGGGTGTGGTGGTATCTCTGTCGGCATCATGTCAGTGCAGTACTGGGTATGGTGGTATCTCTGTCGGCATCATGTTAGTGCAGTACTGGGTATGGTGGTATCTCTGCCGGCATCATGTCAGTGCTGTACTGGGTGTGGTGTTATCTCTGCCGGCATCATGTCAGTGCAGTACTGGGTATGGTGGTATCTCTGCCGGCATCATGTCAGTGCTGTACTGGGTGTGGTGTTATCTCTGCCGGCATCATGTTAGTGCAGTACTGGGTGTGGTGGTATCTCTGTCGGCATCATGTCAGTGCTGTACTGGGTGTGGTGGTATCTCTGTCGGCATCATGTCAGTGCTGTACTGTGTGTGGTGTTATCTCTGCCGCCATCATGTTAGTTCAGTACTGGGTATGGTGTTATCTCTGCCGGCATCATGTCAGTGCTGTACTGGGTGTGGTGTTATCTCTGTCGGCATCATGTCAGTGCTGTACTGGGTGTGGTGTTATCTCTGCCGCCATCATGTTAGTTCAGTACTGGGTATGGTGGTATCTCTGTCGGCATCATGTCAGTGCTGTACTGGGTGTGGTGTTATCTCTGCCGCCATCATGTTAGTTCAGTACTGGGTGTGGTGTTATCTCTGCCGGCATCATGTCAGTGCTGTACTGGGTGTGGTGTTATCTCTGCCGCCATCATGTTAGTTCAGTACTGGGTATGGTGGTATCTCTGTCGGCATCATGTCAGTACTGTACTGGGTGTGGTGTTATCTCTGCCGCCATCATGTTAGTTCAGTAATGGGTATGGTGTTATCTCTGTCGGCATCATGTCAGTGCTGTACTGGGTATAGTGTTATCTCTGCCGGCATCATGTCAGTGCTGTACTGGGTGTGGTGTTATCTCTGCCGGCATCATGTCAGTACTGTACTGGGTGTGGTGTTATCTCTGTCGGTATCATGTCAGTACTGTACTGGGTGTGGTGTTATCTCTGCCGGCATCATGTCAGTACTGTACTGGGTGTGGTGTTATCTCTGCCGCCATCATGTCAGTGCTGTACTGGGTGTGGTGTTATCTCTGTCGGCATCATGTCAGTACTGTACTGGGTGTGGTGTTATCTCTGCCGGCATCATGTCAGTGCTGTACTGGGTGTGGTGTTATCTCTGCCGGCATCATGTCAGTACTGTACTGGGTGTGGTGTTATCTCTGTCGGCATCATGTCAGTACTGTACTGGGTGTGGTGTTATCTCTGTCGGCATCATGTCAGTGCTGTACTGGGTGTGGTGTTATCTCTGTCGGCATCATGTCAGTGCAGTACTGGGTGTGGTGTTATCTCTGTCGGCATCATGTCAGTACAGTACTGGGTGTGGTGTTATCTCTGTCGGCATCATGTCAGTACTGTACTGGGTGTGGTGTTATCTCTGTCGGCATCATGTCAGTGCTGTACTGGGTGTGGTGTTATCTCTGTCGGCATCATGTCAGTACTGTACTGGGTAAGGTTATCTCTGTCGGCATCATGTCAGTACTGTACTGTGTGTGGTGTTATCTCTGTCGGCATCATGTCAGTACTGTACTGGGTGTGGTGTTATCTCTGTCGGTATATGTCAGTACTGTACTGGGTGTGGTGTTATCTCTGTCGGCATCATGTCAGTGCAGTACTGGGTGTGGTGTTATCTCTGTCGGCATCATGTCAGTGCTGTACTGGGTAAGGTTATCTCTGTCGACATCATGTCAGTGCTGTACTGGGTAAGGTTATCTCTGTCAGCATCATGTCAGTAATGTACTGTGTGTGGTGTTATCTCTGTCGGCATCATGTCAGTACTGTACTGGGTGTTGTGTTATCTCTGTCGGCATCATGTCAGTGCTGTACTGGGTAAGGTTATCTCTGTCGGCATCATGTCAGTGCTGTACTGGGTAAGGTTATCTCTGATGGCATCATGTCAGTGCTGTACTGGGTGTGGTGTTATCTCTTGCGGCATCATGTCAGTGTTGTACTGGGTGTGGTGTTATCTCTGTCGGCATCATGTCAGTGCTGTACTGGGTGTGGTGTTATCTCTGTCGGCATCATGTCAGTGCTGTACTGGGTGTGGTGTTATCTCTGTCGGCATCATGTCAGTGCTGTACTGGGTGTGGTATTATCTCTGGCGGCATCATGTCAGTGCTGTACTGGGTATGGTGTTATCTCTGTCGGCATCATGTCAGTGCTGTACTGGGTGTGGTGTTATCTCTGGCGGCATCATGTCAGTGCTGTACTGGGTATGGTGTTATCTCTGTCGGCATCATGTCAGTGCTGTACTGGGTGTTGTGTTATCTCTGTCGGCATCATGTCAGTGCTGTACTGGGTATGGTGTTATCTCTGTCGGCATCATGTTAGTTCAGTACTGGGTGTGGTGTTATCTCTGTCGGCATCATGTCAGTGCTGTACTGGTTATGGTGTTATCTCTGTCGGCATCATGTCAGTGTTGTACTGGGTGTGGTGTTATCTCTGTCGGCATCATGTCATTGCTATACTGGGTATGGTGTTATCTCTGTCGGCATCATGTTAGTTCAGTACTGGGTGTGGTGTTATCTCTGTCGGCATCATGTCAGTGCTGTACTGGGTGTGGTATTATCTCTGGCGGCATCATGTCAGTGCTGTACTGGGTGTGGTGTTATCTCTGGCGGCATCATGTCAGTGCTGTACTGGGTATGGTGTTATCTCTGTCAGCATCATGTCAGTGCTGTACTGGGTGTGGTGTTATCTCTGTCGGCATCATGTCAGTGCTGTACTGGGTATGGTGTTATCTCTGTCGGCATCATGTCAGTGCTGTACTGGGTGTGGTGTTATCTCTGTCGGCATCATGTCAGTGCTGTAGTGGGTATGGTGTTATCTCTGTCGGCATCATGTTAGTTCAGTACTGGGTGTGGTGTTATCTCTGTCGGCATCATGTCAGTGCTGTACTGGGTGTGGTGTTATCTCTGTCGGCATCATGTCAGTGCAGTACTGGGTATGGTGTTATCTTTGTCGGCATCATATCAGTGCTGTACTGGGTATGGTGTTATCTCTGTCGGCATCATGTCAGTGCTGTACTGGGTATGGTGTTATCTCTGTCGGCATCATGTCAGTGCTGTACTGGGTATGGTGTTATCTCTGTCGGCATCATGTTAGTACTGTACTGGGTGTTGTGTTATCGCTACCGGCATCGTGTCAGTGCAGTACTGGGTAAGGTTATCTCTGTCGGCATCATGTCAGTGCTGTACTGTGTATGGTGTTATCTCTGTCGGCATCATGTCAGTGCTGTACTGGGTGTGGTGTTATCTCTGTCGGCATCATGTCAGTGCTGTACTGGGTATGGTGTTATCTCTGTCGGCATCATGTCAGTGCAGTACTGGGTATGGTGTTATCTTTGTCGGCATCATATCAGTGCTGTACTGGGTATGGTGTTATCTCTGTCGGCATCATGTCAGTGCTGTACTGGGTATGGTGTTATCTCTGTCGGCATCATGTCAGTGCTGTACTGGGTATGGTGTTATCTCTGTCGGCATCATGTTAGTACTGTACTGGGTGTTGTGTTATCGCTACCGGCATCGTGTCAGTGCAGTACTGGGTAAGGTTATCTCTGTCGGCATCATGTCAGTGCTGTACTGTGTATGGTGTTATCTCTGTCGGCATCATGTCAGTGCTGTACTGGGTGTGGTGTTATCTCTGTCGGCATCATGTCAGTGCTGTACTGGGTATGGTGTTATCTCTGTCGGCATCATGTCAGTGCTGTACTGGGTGTGGTGTTATCGCTACCGGCATCGTGTCAGTGCAGTACTGGGTAAGGTTATCTCTGGCGGCATCATGTCAGTGCTGTACTGGGTGTGGTGTTATCGTTACCGGCATCGTGTCAGTGCAGTACTGGGTAAGGTTATCTCTGGCGGCATCATGTCAGTGCTGTACTGGGTATGGTGTTATCTCTGGCGGCATCATGTCAGTGCTGTACTGGGTGTGGTGTTATCGCTACCGGCATCGTGACAGTGCAGTACTGGGTAAGGTTATCTCTGGCGGCATCATGTCAGTGCTGTACTGGGTGTGGTGTTATCGCTACCGGCATCGTGTCAGTGCAGTACTGGGTAAGGTTATCTCTGGCGGCATCATGTCAGTACTGTACTGGGTGTGGTGTTATCTCTGTCGGCATCATGTCAGTGCTGTACTGTGTGTGGTGTTATCAGACGAGAGGGTGGTGGTGTCGATGTGGAAACAGTCCAGTACTGGATAAGGTTATCTCTGGCGGCATCATGTCAGTGCTGTACTGGGTATGGTGTTATCGCTACCGGCATCGTGTCAGTGCAGTACTGGGTAAGGTTATCTCTGGCGGCATCATGTCAGTGCTGTACTGGGTGTGGTGTTATCGCTACCGGCATCGTGTCAGTGCAGTACTGGGTAAGGTTATCTCTGGCGGCATCATGTCAGTGCTGTACTGGGTATGGTGTTATCTCTGGCGGCATCATGTCAGTGCTGTACTGGGTGTGGTTTTATCGCTACCGGCATTGTGTCAGTGCAGTACTGGGTAAGGTTATCTCTGGCGGCATCATGTCAGTGCTGTACTGGGTGTGGTGTTATCGCTACCGGCATCGTGTCAGTGCAGTACTGGGTAAGGTTATCTCTGGCGGCATCATGTCAGTGCTGTACTGGGTGTGGTGTTATCGCTACCGGCATCGTGTCAGTGCAGTACTGGGTAAGGTTATCTCTGTCGGCATCATGTCAGTGCTGTACTGGGTATGGTGTTATCTCTGGCGGCATCATGTCAGTACTGTACTGGGTGTGGTGTTATCTCTGTCGGCATCATGTCAGTGCTGTACTGGGTGCGGTGTTATCTCTGTCGGCATCATGTCAGTGCTGTACTGGGTGTGGTGTTATCTCTGTCGGCATCATGTCAGTGCTGTACTGGGTATGGTGTTATCTCTGGCGGCATCATGTCAGTACTGTACTGGGTGTGGTGTTATCTCTGTCGGCATCATGTCAGTGCTGTACTGGGTGTGGTGTTATCTCTGTCGGCATCATGTCAGTGCTGTACTGGGTGTGGTGTTATCTCTGTCGGCATCATGTCAGTGCTGTACTGGGTGTGGTGTTATCTCTGTCGGCATCATGTCAGTGCTGTACTGGGTGTGGTGTTATCTCTGTCGGCATCATGTCAGTGCTGTACTGGGTGTGGTGTTATCAGACGAGAGGGTGGTGGTGTCGAGGTGGAAACAGTGCTGCAGCTTCCGAGTGGAACTGGCGATCTGATGGAGAAGGTGGATTGTGTGGAGTGTCTAACAATTGTAGATTGGGTATATATAGTGGAGTGTCTAAAGATTGTGGATTGCGTAGATATAGTGGTGTGTCTAAAGTTTGTGGATTTGGTATGTATTGTGAAGTGTCTAAAGATTGTGGATTGAGTAGATAAAGTGGAGTGTCTAAAGATTGTGGATTGATTAGATATATTGGAGTGTCTAAAAATTGTAGATTGTGCAGATATAGTGGAGTGTCTAAAGATTGTGGATTGGGTAGACGTAGTGAATTGTCTAAAGATTATCGATTGAGTAGAGGTGATGGTATGTCTATAGGCTTTGGATTCTGTTGACGAGGTGGAAAGTCTATAGATTCTGGATTATGTTGACAATGACGGGTGTCTAGAGAGTGTGGATAGAGTATACGTGATAGTGTATCTAGAGATCGCGGATAGAGTATACGTGATGGTGTGTCTAGAAATTGTGGATAGAGTAGACATTTTAGTCCAAGTGACCGGTGTAGGGGTTGAACCCGCTACCTCGCCATCAACACACTGAATTATATTCTTAATAATTGATGTAGACAGAATACAACAATGACGTGTTAAGCAAATCGGCCACTAAAACCAGCAAGTACAGAATAGGCGATCGCACACACAAACTGGCAAGGACACCGACGAATTCCGGCCATTCCGCGAGAATGCCGCAGACTCGGCACGAGATCCAGCAGTATATTAGAGGCCCTGATGTTTTATTCATGAGCCTGTAGTGCTCCTGGAGCAGGTCAAGAACTTTCTATTCCCCGCATGATCGATCGCTGCCCAGATTTACAATCACAAGCCAGGCCTTATCTCCATCACATCTCGCCTGATGTGTGCTCTTCTCGCAAATAAAGAAAACAAAACAAGTTAACAAGATGCATGTATCTGCGATGTTGCACATCCGCCCAGCAAATGTACATATAAATAGATAGTTATCAGGGGCGGCGCGGTTCGGTTTTTTGCTTGGGCGGGCATGTAACCGATTCACTGCCAACAAAAAGGTTTGGACCAAAGATGGTACACAATCAAATGAACTAGTATTTTAATGCACATTTCCGTTCACTGAGCATTGAAATTGAGGAGCTTCCTAAGAATCAAAACAAATAGCACGATAACCCTGTATCCTATTACAGGACACCGCTGTCAACACCAGCATTCTACTGCTGTTGTTGAAGTCTTGGCAAGTTTACATTCCGTAGTTTGCCTTTGATTTCTAAACGACCGGCTCCCATACCAACACGTTAAAACCCAGCGCAACGCGGTCTGCTGCTAAATCGGTCGCAGCAGTGTTTCGAACGCAGTTAAGTCCTTAGCCACGGATACCGGCATGATGACCCTAATATGGCGATATATCGCCCTTTTGTCCAAATGGGAGGTCACATTTGGCACCGAATCAGTGAAGTAGTGGCGCCGTGGTGTTCGGAGTCGTGAAGCGCAGAATTTGATCATTCCCGCCATACCGAGTGCAGGGTTCGAATTCAGCTGCCGGAGATTTGGAAACAGATCGCTTTGCGTTGATTACGTTGGTATGAGGTGTTGTCGGTTTATAAAGCTATAGCAAACTACCGAACGTAATATTTTCCAGTAAATCAGACACAGCCAATACATGCTGGAGTCGACTACAACGTCCTGTAAAGGTCGTGCGACAATCTTCAGGCATGCCAGTAGTTCAATACTAGCAGTCGGGGGCCAGGATAGCGCAGTGGCCAGCAGACTTGCCTGCCTTTCAGGTGGTCTGTATTTAAATCCTTCTCAAGCCTGGGAGTCACATTGTCACATTATCCTGGCCTGCCCAGTCCACACATCCTAGCATGTGTACCAGGCATGTCCTGGGAGATCAAGGCGGTGGGTGTGATGTCGAGCACAGCACCTACCACATGACAGCACTCAGCTCATGACAGCACCCAGCACATGACAGCACCCAGTGCATGACAGCACCCAGCACATGACAGCACCCAGCACATGACAGCACCCAGCACATGACAGCACTCAGCTCATGACAGCACCCAGTGCATGACAGCACCCAGCGCATGACAGAACCCAGTACATGACAGCACCCAGCACATGACAGCACCCAACACATGACAGCACCCAGCGCATGACAGCACCCGGCATATGACAGCACCCAGCATATGACAGCTCCCAGCATGTGACAGCACCCAGCACATGACAACACCCAGCATACGACAGCGTCCAGCGCATGACAGCAGACAGTGCATGACAGCAGACAGTGCATGATAGCACCCAGCGCATGACAGCACCCAACACATGACTGCACCCAACACATGACAGCACCCAGCACATGACAGCACCCAACGCATGACAGCACCCAACGCATGACAGCGTCCAGCTCATGACAGCACCCAGTGCATGACAGCACCCAGCGCATGACAGAACCCAGTACATGACAGCACCCAGCACATGACAGCACCCAGCATATGACAGCACCCAACACATGACAGCACCCAGCGCATGACAGCACCCGGCATATGACAGCACCCAGCATATGACAGCTTCCAGCATGTGACAGCACCCAGCACATGACAACACCCAGCATACGACAGCGTCCAGCGCATGACAGCAGACAGCGCATGACAGCAGACAGTGCATGATAGCACCCAGCGCATGACAGCACCCAACACATGACTGCACCCAACACATGACAGCACCCAGCACATGACAGCACCCAACGCATGACAGCACCCAACGCATGACAGCGTCCAGCGCATGACAGCGCCCAGCGCATGACAGCACCCAGCACATGACAGCACCCAGCACATGACAGAGCCCAGCACATGACAGCACCCAGCACATGACATCACCCAGCACATGACAGAGCCCAGCACATGACAGCACCCAGCACATGACAGAGCCCAGCACATGACAGCGTCCAGCGCATGACAGCGCCCAGCGCATGACAGCGCCCAGCGCATGACAGAACCCAGCCCATGACGGCACCCAGCCCATGACCACTGCTCTATACAATATATGGCTGGGACCATACACCCAATTGGCAAGTCCTACAAGAAGCAAATGAAAATCGTAAACTGATTAGAGAAATTAGATGTAGATTGTCAAAATTTCTTGGGTACATTATGAGAAGAAATAAACTAGAAAACTTGGTGACAACTGGCAAGATTGAGGGGGAAAAATCTAGGGGAATGCAGAGAAGTACACATCTAAACGGGTTGGCCACATGGCATAGTCGAGACAACAACACTGAACTGATCCACGACCCTGGTGATCGAGTGAGATGGTGAAACATGCTCGCCCACGCTTATCGTCATGACACATGATGATGATCACCATGTACCCAGTACGGTTCCTGGCATTGTTTCATTGTTATATGTAAAATACTGGCCTCTGGCACTGTACCCGTGAACAGAATGTGTCCAACATTTGAAATACCGACGTCACCCTCTTCATCCACTTCTCCCTCGTTTGTTTGTTTTTTTTCACCTCTTCCTCCTCTTTCCCCTCTGTCTCTTGTTTTTTTCTAAGATTTTTTAACTGATTCTGTCTACTTTTTCTTTCCGTCTACCATTCTCTCTGTTTACCTTTCTTTCTGTCTACCTGTTTCTTGGAATACCTTATTTAGCTGCTTTATTTGTCTGTCAGTCTACTTTATGTCTCTCTGTTGCATTGTATGTCTCTCATATGTGTCGCTGTGTGTCTTGCTTACCTGCTCTGCTTTTTGTCTGTCTGCCTATCTGCTCTGCCTTTTGTTTGTCTGTCTACCTGCTCTGTCTGTCTATATATTTGCTTTGTCATTCGGTCTATCGGCTTGCTCTGTCTAACTACATGCTTGTCTGTTTGTCTGTCTACCGTATCTGTCTGTCTACCGGTATATTACTGTCTACCATATATGTCTGTCTACCGTATCTGTATGTCTACGGTATCTGTCTGTCATCTGTCCGTCAGCGCTTGAGTACTGAAATAAAGAGAGGAAGATAAGCTTGCACTTACGACTGACTGCAAGATACTGGTACAGCCTGGTCTCTACTGAATGATACACTCACACCAGGGGTGTGTCCACTCAGCACATGCATACAAGGATTGATGGAAACATAAACAGAGGAGGCTGGACAGGGATAGGGTGTGGCATAGAAAGAGTAAGAGCAGAAGGGGGGTAAGACTATAATTGATGAGTGAGAGAGAGAGGGGGGAGAGATCGAGAGAGAGAGAGAGAGAGAGAGAGAGAGAGAGATTAGAGACAGACAGATACGGAAAGAGAGATCAAATAGAAATCGCGCAGTAGAAATGTAATGTGGTGTGACAGGAGGCAGAAAGAAGCAGGTATATAAACATGGACAGAAAACAGAGAAAACGTTTGCGAGAGGGAGAGAGAGAGAGAGAGAGAGAGAGAGAGAGAGAGAGAGAGAGAGAGAGAGAGAGAGAGAGAGAGAGACAGACAGACAGACAGACAGACAGACAGACAGAGACACAGAGAGAGATGGAGAGAGAGAGACAGACAGACAGACAGACAGACAGATATACAGACAGACAGAGACAGAGACAGAGAGAGACAGACAGACATACAGACAGACAGAGACACAGAGAGAGGGAGAGAGACAGACAGACAGACAGACAGACAGACAGAGACAGGGACAGACAGACAGACAGACAGACAGACAGACAGACAGACAGACAGACAGACAGACAGACAGACAGACAGACAGAGACAGAGAGAGACAGTCAGACATACAGACAGACAGAGAGAGAGAGAGAGAGAGAGAGAGAGAGAGAGACATACAGACAGAGACAGAGACAGACAGAGACATACAGACAGACAGAGACAGAGAGAGAGAGAGGGAGAGAGAAAGAGAGAGACAGAGAGAGAGAGGAGAGAGAGACAGAGAGACAGACAGAAAGACAGACAGACAGACAGAGACAGAGAGAGACAGACAGACATACAGACAGACAGAGACAGAGAGAGAGAGGGGGAGAGAAAGAGAGAGAGAGACAGACAGACAGACAGACAGAGACAGAGACAGAGAGAGGGGGAGAGAGAGAGAGAGAGAGAAGGAGAAAGGGAGAAATAAAGCAGTTTAGTTTAATCCATGGATCAACATCACGACACACAGGTGTAGCCCATAAGTGCTCCGTTCTCCTTCTAACTCAAACCTGAGTTTGGAGAAACTCAGCTCAGTGCACGAACTCCGTAGCACCGGCGAGGATCTTGAAATATTTTGGGTAGATTTTTAACTAGAAATTTTGCCCGGGCAGCGCCGTTAGGCTACTCTTTTTCGATTTCCAACTGACAGGGGATTTTTTACGTGCGCAACAATACACACGGCGTCCGATCTCACTACCCAGAGACCAGGGGAAATTTTTATTACTAGAAGTCCACGTGAAAAGGTCCCGGTCCACACCGGGGCTTGAACCCGGGACCTCCAGCACTCGAGGCGGACACCATACCTCGAGACCACGCAGCCCTCCCTCCCCCCCCCCCCCTTGGAGAAATAAAGCAGAAAGTGAGTAGTACAGATGTAATATGGTGTGACAGGAAGATAGAAATACATACAGAGATCCTAGACACTATTGACGGAAAGGAGAAAGGAGAGGCTGAGAGAGCTAACGTGATGGAAGGAGAGGCAAAGGTTTAAACAGAAACAGAACAGGTGCATTAGAATCAAAACTTTAATCAAGTCCTTCATTCCAAGAGGAAATGGGACAGCCAGTGAAACAACACGCATGCGCATCTGCGGTCTAGTATGGCGGATTTAGCCAAACACGCTGCCCAAAATAAAATACAGAGTAGACCATCTGGCAAGCGCAAGACGAAGTGATGAGAAACATGCTTCCAGCGGCCAGATAATAGTTGGCACAAACAGGTGAATAAAAGGTTGCAAGCACATTTGGCTTGCGAATAACAAGGCAATTCCTGCATCAGTATTGTTCTTCTAGTTGTCTTTTTGTTGTTTCTCTCTGCATGTCCTTGTTTTGTTTTTTAGAGCACAGGTTTCGTTGATTTCATATCTGTTATAAGGACCATGCTTCTTTATATCTGTTTGTCTGATATCATCATCATGTGCCATGCTGGTAAGTGCCATCTCCCACGAGCTCTGTTCTCATGTTAATATATCATCTAATGGACATTAATAAAGGGTTGTAAAGGTTTAAAGGCCACTGGATAGGCTTCATTGCAACGGGTTTTATGTCATATGACTCGGTCTTCTTTCCGTAGTGCATTTCTAGACATTTCTGGACATTCGCAGAACAATTCTAGACATTTTTAGACATCCGCAGAATATTTTTAAACATTTCTAGACATCCGCAGAACATTTCTAGACATTTCTAAACATCCGCAGAACATTTCTAGACATCCGCAGAATATGTCAGGACATTTTAGACATCCGCAGAATATTTCTAAACATTTCTAGACATCTGCAGAACATTTCTAGACATTTCTAGACACCCGCAGAACATTTCTAGACATCTGTAGAACATGTTTAAACATCCGCACAACATTTCTATACATTTCTAGACATCCGCACAGCATTTCTAGACATTTTGAGACATCCGCACAGCATTTCTAGACATTTCGAGACATCCGCACAGCATTTCTAGATGTCCGCACAGCATTTCTAGATATTTCTAGACATTTCTAAACATCCGCACAGCATTTCTTGACATTTCTAAACATACGCACAGCAATTCTTGACATTTCTAGACATCCGCACAGTATTCCCAGATATTTCTAAGAATTTTTAGACATCTACATAGCTTGTATAGTCATTTCTATAGACATCTTCAGAACATACCTAGACATCAATATCTCGTCCATATCGCTGGGTATATTTTTGGTCAATCCTCTCTTCCTATTTTCAGTTTACTTCTGCCATGATGTTTTTTTACGCCGGAAAGAAGACACGTCTTACGTGTTCTAGTATCTTTCGATCTGAAACAAAACTATTTTAATTCATGTTACACTGGCTAAACGTGGATCTGCAGCGTTATTGGCATCTTTCCCCTTGACCCCCGCTTTCCCGCCATAGCCACATTTCCAGTCTAGCCGCTTTGTTACGATCATGCATATTCGTCACATACGTGTCCATTCCACAACAAGGAAACAGATGAGCAACTTGTATACACAGATAGTTTCAAGTAGAGTGTTTCATGTAGTTGTATCGGTGTGTGTTTATCGTTTATGTGCTGGCGAGGGCTTTAGCTGCACCATCAGTTTTATTACTTTTAATAGTGTTCTAGTAAAGCTTACCGTCTACTTTTAGTTTGGTTTTTTTTTTTTTTGTGTGATGCATTCATTGAATTCATGTTTGAGGCCGGCGGATTGAGTTCGAGTATCCTATGCGTGAAATGCCCATAACCTGTGGAGGCAGCATGACCAGCGCAAGCCTAACCCCCAGTAGCTCATATGGGTTGTGCTGAATCATAGCGTAGTGACTTGCTGATATGCCTCTCTGAGGGGAAGAAGTTCCGGTACCCATCGTGCAGTCCACGCTAGGGTCTGGACTTGGAGATGGGGAGGGTAGATCCCACAGTCCCCGTGGATGTGGAACATTGATGCTGGGTGGGGGGGGGGGGGAGAGATAGAGAGAGAGAGTGAGAGAGAGAGTGAGAGAGAGAGAGAGAAAGAGAGAGAGAGAAAGAGAGAGAGAGAAAGAGAGAGAGTGAGAGAGAGAGAGAGAGTGAGAGAGAGAAAGAGATAGAGAGAGTGAGAGAGAGAGAGAGAGAAAGAGAGAGAGAGAGAGAAAGAGAGAGAGAGAGAGAGAGAGAGAGAGAGAGAGAGAGAGAGAGAGAGAGAGAGAGAGAGAGAGAAGTCTATATACCGATCTAACTCCGATACATGCGATACATTCAAGAGGCTGTCGGGGCTTAGACGACCTCGAAGTCAGAATATCGGACTTCAGATTCAAGACTCACCCCCTTTTAGAGGCTTGCAACCGACCCCCACCGAGCGCCACATTCTGTAACGGTATCGAAAGGAGAAGGGGAGAGGGGGCGTTGGCTTGCCCAGCTGATACTGGAGTCCAAATGTTACTTCAGTGATTCCACCTCATTATATCATCATCTCATCTCATCTTGCCTGCTCCGCGGCCAAGGTGTTACGGATGGCAGATCGCGTTGCGTTGGTTTCTTACGAAATGGGAGGGGTGCCGATCGTTCAAAAAGCAATGGCAGTAAACTTGCCAAGACATCACAACCGCAAAAAATGCTGGTGTTGACTGCAATCCCTTGTAAGAGATATGCAACTAACTTAACATCCCATCATGTTTCTCTTGTACCTTGAGGTGTCGAGATGAAGTATAAATAGCAGTAGAGTGCCCGCTTATGGGCTTCATGTATCGAGATTCCCATGGGCTCTGTTATTCCCTCTTTCCATCGTTTACATGGTCGGCCTCTTCTTCTACTTCCATTTGGTCTGTACATCATTTCTTCTTCTGGTATACTATCAGTTGGTAACCTAGTTATGTGGTCGAAATATCTCACTTGCTGCTATTACCGCGACTTTAGTTCTGATGTCATCATTTCTGATTTTCTCTCTTCTTGATGTATTTAATTATTTACTTTACGCTCGCTCGCCTTGAACTCAGGCGTAGTCCATACACTTGTCACTATTACTGGTTGTTGCTATTACTTGTGCGTGTACTGGAATGATTATGTGTGTGGATTCGCTTTCCCTATTACCAGTGTCCCTCGCGAACCCTTCTCCGTCTTCAGAAGTACTTGTAAGTTACCTCCCCATGTCAAGGACGATGGGTCAACATTGAAGTCCCTAAGTCAAGGACGAAGGGTCAACATTGAAGTCCCCAAGTCAAGGACGATGGGTCAACATTGAAGTTTCCAAGTCAAAGACGAGGGGTCAACATTGAAGTTCAAAAGTCAAAGACAAGGGGTCAACATTTAAGTCCCCAAATAAAGAACAAGGGGTTAACATTGAAGTCCCCAAATCAAGAACAAGGGATTAACATTGAAGTCCCCAAATCAAGGACGAGGGGTCAACATTAATGTCCCCAAGTCAAGGACGAGGGGTCAACATTGAAGTCCCCAAGTCAAGGGCGAGGGGTCAACATTGAAGTCCCCAAGTCAAGGACGATGGGTCAACATTGAAGTCCCCCAGTCAATGATGAGGGGTCAACATTGAAGTCCCCAAGTCAAAGACGATGGGTCAACATTGAAGTCCCCCAGTCAATGATGAGGGGTCAACATTGAAGTCCCCAAGTCAAGGACGAAGGGTCAGCATTGAAGTCCCCAAGTCAAGGACGAGGGTCAACATTGAAGATCACCTGTCCGGTGTGTGGAACAATCTATGCTGTAGTCAGAAGAGACAGTGTAAGCACGTTAGCCCTTTCAGGCACGCTGACCTACAGACTCTAAATTAAATACAAAATAGGGTTACTACGGACGAAAAATCGCACGTATATATAGGCAAACGTTTCGGACACAGTTTGCGTCATCGAACAAGACAGCAGAACAATATTAACAACAAAACAGACCCAAAAACATAGGATCCGTCGGGATCTGAAAATAATATGGAGAACACAGCTAGAAGAATAGTTTGTTTTTGTTTTTTTATCGGATTATTTACAGATCATCTCCAGTTAAGCATTCTTATTTTTGTCTCTTTATGTTGTTTTATTTTAATTTTTCGCTGATGAAGACTTTAGTCGAAACGTTCGCCTTTATCTCAATGTGTGGGTTTCCTTCCGTCGAGCTTCCAGGTCATATTTTGTATGTTATCTGGGTCGCATATCTTAACTTGAGCACCCTTGGCCGACATTGCACTTGTTATTGTATAGAAATGCTCTTGCTTGCTTGTGTTCCATTCTCGGCCTGGTTCATTCATGGCTCGCGTCCAATGTTTTAACAATTGTTCTCCCGCTGTCAGCCAGTTCACATTTAGCTGTCCCCGTTTCATTACTAAAACATTTCTGTTGTCTTTGCTGCCTGTAGAACTTTCCGCCTTCCCCCGGGTGCAGGGCTATGGGTCTCCGGCCTTTTATTATACAGATAAATGGTTTCGCCCTCGTCGCTTCGCCTCGGCGATTAAATCCTGTGTTGATGTAGATCGCGGTGACCGTGGGCGATTGCTATTTGCTTCGTGGCAGTTTGTGCTGCGGCCGACACGGGAAACGGTACAGGCTATGGAAAATACCAGTCTGGGAGCATACATGGGAAACGGTACAAACATTGGAAAATATCAGTCTCTGAATACAAAATACCAGTTTCTGAATACAAAATCGATAGAACATTCTACAAATAATGGACAATATTTGAGAGTGCATGGGAACGGTATAAACTACTACAACAATTTAGTTGTAGAATAACACCTGTAAATAGCTGGAACAATAGATGATGGCGGGTTCTGTTACAAAGTCTTGTATACATGAGACGATAAATGCATTACCCAATTACATAGTAGAACATTACCCAACTACATAGAAGAACATTACCCAACTACATAGTAGAACATTACCCAACTACATAGAAGAACATTACCCAATTACATAGAAGAACATTACCCAACTACATAGTAGAACATTACCCAACTACATAGTAGAACATTACCCAACTACATAGAAGAACAATACTCACCTACATAGAAGAACATTACCCAACTACATAAATGCCATGTGTCGCGTACAGATAGGAATTATCGGGAAGTTGGAAACAACAAGAAGTACAGCGCGCACATTGAACGCAGGCGCTGACTTGGAAACCATGACTTGAAAAACAGATAGACAGAGGACGACAAAGATCAAGGAAGGACGGCAAGAACGAGGATTATGTGAGGCTAACTGTTAAATGGTCAACATCTGAAAGACATAACTTAAGTACATGATGAAGAAACATTCGAAGACATCCACCGAGAACCAATAGAAGAGAGATTGGGCACGAAACGCGGATCAACAGCGGAGGAATGAAATATGAAGCACTAGTAGGATTGATGGGCCGTTATCTAAGCTAACTGATTATGGAGAAGTCACCTAGCGAATAATTCAACATATTTAAGTGTTAACTATAGGTGTGTGTGAAGTGAGGCAATGACACGCTTGACGATAATTTCGTATCTGGTTGAAAGGGACAGAACGAAAGGATACAACGGAAATGCGAATAGGGTTAATCAATGGATTACCTACATGTTGTGTGAGTCGTTAGGATACTGCCCCTATAATAAAGACTAATTCCGAAAATTAAGACGCACTTGTCCGGCGTTGTTTTATAAACACTTTACGAGTTGACCTGTTGATATAGTTATTTATATTGAGAGCCATTAACCTGGACGAAACGAGTCAATTCTGCCATCGATTGAGGAAGCAGAGAGAGTAATTAAGCTAATGATGGAACAAGCATAAAATCTACAGAGAAAATACTAAGTCACCTCATGGCAATAGAAGAACATTGCACAACTGCATAGAAGAAGAATACCCACCTACATAGCAGAACATTACCCAACTATATAGAAGAACATTACCTAACTACATATAAGAACATTACCCAACACGTGAAAGAACATCACCCAACACGTAAAAGAACATTACCCAACACGTAAAAGAACATTATTGGGACAGCTAACCACATATTGATGTCAAAGAACATGCAAGATGAACAATATTTGGACATCTATCTCCATACTGATGTCAAAGAACATGCAACATTAACAATATTGGGACATCTATCTCCATACTGATGTCAAAGAACATGCAACATGAACAATATTGGGACATCTATCTCCATACTGATGTCAAAGAACACGCAAGATGAACAATATTGGGACATCTATCTCTATACTGATGTCAAAGAACACGCAAGATGAACAATATTGGGACATCTATCTCCATACTGATGTCAAAGAACACGCAACATGAACAATATTGGGACATCTATCTCTATACTGATGTCAAAGAATACGCAAGATGAACAATATTGGGACATCTATCTCCATACTGATGTCAAAGAACACGCAACATGAACAATATTGGGACACGTATCTCCATACTGATGTCAAAGAACACGCAAGATGAACAATATTGGGACATCTATCTCTATACTGATGTCAAAGAACACGCAACATGAACAATATTGGGACATGTATCTCCATACTGATGTCAAAGAACACGCAACATGAACAATATTGGGACACCTATCTCCATACTGATGTCAAAGAACACGCAAGATGAACAATATTGAGACACCTATCTCCATACTGATGTCAAAGAACATGCAACATTAACAATATTGGGACATCTATCTCCATACTGATGTCAAAGAACATGCAACATGAACAATATTGGGACATCTATCTCCATACTGATGTCAAAGAACACGCAAGATGAACAATATTGGGACATCTATCTCTATACTGATGTCAAAGAACACGCAAGATGAACAATATTGGGACATCTATCTCCATACTGATGTCAAAGAACACGCAACATGAACAATATTGGGACACGTATCTCCATACTGATGTCAAAGAACACTCAAGATGAACAATATTGGGACATCTATCTCCATACTGATGTCAAAGAACACGCAAGATGAACAATATTGGGACATCTATCTCTATACTGATGTCAAAGAACACGCAACATGAACAATATTGGGACACGTATCTCCATACTGATGTCAAAGAACACGCAACATGAACAATATTGGGACACCTATCTCCATACTGATGTCAAAGAACACGCAAGATGAACAATATTGGGACACCTATCTCCATACTGATGTCAAAGAACACGCAACATGAACAATATTGGGACACGTATCTCCATACTGATGTCAAAGAACACGCAAGATGAACAATATTGGGACATCTATCTCCATACTGATGCCAGTTGTCTTCAACTCACTCGTTTCTTCTTTGTCCTCCATGTCTTCACAATCAACACATTCCTATTTATGTCTCAGCCTTCCTCCCTGTCTCCACAATCACCACATTCCTCTTTATGTTTCAGCCTTCCCCCCCCCCACCCCCCCCCCTGTCTCCACAACCACCACAATCCTCTTTATGTCTCAGCTTTCCCCCCGACCCCCTACTGTATCTGTTACTGCCTACCACCCCCGCCCCACCCCCTCCATTTGCTTCAGCAGGTTTTGTGTCATCTTTAACTTGATCTACAGGCTATGTTTAAAACCAACTAAATTAAACAGAATGAGGAACTCTTCTTCTTCTTCCGCGTTCCGAGCCATTGAGGTTCTTTGCTGCAGATACAATCCGTCTCCATTCGTCTCTCTGGTGGACCTTCTCTTGCCAGTCGTTGATTCCAAGTAGAATGAGGAACAGTATGGGAAAATCCCAGCGACTATTTTTGTTGTGTGTTTCAGTATCTTTTGATGTAACTTAAATCAAGGCTCGCCCCGATCCCACCAATGGGTCCTGTATGTTGAGGGGTCTTGCTCAGGGTGGGCAATCCAAGGATAGAATGTTCTGTAATCGCCTCGGTTCCTCATTCTTGACATGAGGAATCAAAAACCTATATAGAGAAGAGTCCATATATTTGTCCGTCACTTAGTCTTAATTGTGGCGGATGTTTAAAACCGACCTGAGATTTCATATCCACCCAGTGTAAAATAGGTACTAGGAAATATCTTGGCGGTAAAGGCGGCCGGCGAAGTACTGATCACATGGACCACCGAGTGATGATTGCTTTATTGTTAAGATATTCTTAAATCATGGATGTAGCACCATTTGCTCACTGGGTTAAGGGACCCTTGACTGCACTTGTTAATGTAAGGATCGAATGTCTCACTGCACGTCACCCTTACCAGGAGTCACAGAGAGCAACACCTCGCCGCAGTACTCACGCAGGCCGAAGTGCTGAAACACGCAAACTCCGGAGAGGTAAATGCAGAGCTGCTGACGGGTGGTTCGGTAGTCCGGGGGAAGCCAAGTGAAGGGGCATTCTAAGCCAGCTCTAGATGCAAACGTTCCAAGGAAGCAAGTGGTGCTTTTTCCGTGACAACAAGCAGCCTTACAATGGAAACAATAGCTGTAACCAATGTCCCGAATACATATTGAGCGACTCAGTGAATATGCTCAAGAAGGTCCATAGCGCCTCATACGACATGAGTGGCCCGACACACTTACAACGTCACAGTATGTACCTGGCCACTCAGGCGTCTGCGGGTCGATCGGTTGGCGGACAAGGTGGTGATCGAGGTGGCAAGGGCAGTGGATCACACAGACATCGTCAATGCCATCAGAGACGCTGGAGGAACATATGGCTTTAAGGACACCTGGGAATCTGCTTCCTTGTCCAGAGTGATGGAGATGGGAGTGAAGGCGGGAGCAGTCAGACGTGAACATTTTGTCCAGAGTACAAGACCTTGATCAGTCAACATATTTACTTGTGTGAGCAGTCCATATACACTGGCCAGGATGTTCAGTGGGAGATCGGAGCACCGAAGGACGTGCCCGGAGTGCAATGATAACGAACCTCAGGAGTCACTAGGATAGAGTGTTTTGTCAGTGCCTGGGTTCCTCTTCCTCGATCATTACAAGCGGAGTCAAAACCCGGTGCGGGGGAGAAAGTCGAGATGTTACTTAGTATTCACAATCGTAGCTATGTGTATTGCTTTTGTTTCTTAGTTTACTGGTCTTTGTGTCCGTCTGTCTGTTCATTTCTCGTTGTTGTGCGCCGTTTATTAGGCTGTCTTCGTCTTTATTCTTCTTCTTCTTTTTTTTTTCTTCTTTTTGTTCCCTTGAAATTTCTCTATAACTGCTATGTTGTCTCTTGTATGAATTCCACTGTCTTTTTAAGTTTACTCAGTGGTCCATACATCTTGTCTTCCACTGTTGTTTCTCAAGGTCAGAAATTTTGCCTGGATATGTTGTATTTTGAGCAAGTCTTGGGTTAGGCTGTCTAGTGAGCCCTTTATCAATCACCTTCTTCGTTCTACTGTCTGGTCCCTAGCATCTCAGCATTGTCTGTTGTTTTGCATAGCAGTAACATCGTTCTTATATCAACCAATACTTCGGCCATCATCACTATCATCTTTCACGTTTGCCATCAAGCGTCATGGAATACTTTTGTAACCCTACAAAACCAAACACAATTATCAAATCAAGCGGAAAAAACTTTCAGACTTGCAGACAGACAATTTCCCAACTGTCCACAGATATCGATTCTAAAATCATTGTGTTGTAAACTACCAATAGACAGACAAACCACACAGTAGCCTGACAGACCGTCAGACAGACAAATCCCTAACTTTCCACAGATATCGAATCTAATAGCATTGTCTTGTAAACTACCAACAGACAGACAAACCCCACCGAAACCTGACAGACCGTCAGACAGACAAATCCCTGACTTTCCAATGATATCGACTCTAATAGCATTGTCTTGTAAACTACCAACAGACAGACAACCTACACGGAAACTTGACAAGCCGGCAGACAGACAAATCCCCAACTGTCCACATCTAGCCACTCTAACAGCCAGAGGTCTGTAACCCTCCACCATTCGCCAACCCCGCCTGACATTAATAACGGACATAAAATGGACCCAAAGTGCTGCAGAACCGGTGGCATCTATATTACCAGCGAGCACAACTGTTCTAATAGTGACGGGGGTTGGTATCACTTTAGATCACTTGGGCTCTAGTGATAGCCTGCCAAGGTCAGCGTATTCCTAGACAGGCCAGACGTAACCAGCCGCCGGCTGCAGACATTTCCCGCGTCCGGGGATCATCTGCCACAGAGCCAGGACTAAGTACTTCCCAGCCTGGTCAATTACTCAATTGACTTTTGTTGCGTCCGCTATTCTTGCCTGCTTTTTTTTTTTTTTATCCTACCGTTATTTTTCTGAATGTTGTTTCCGTAATGTTTCCGTCCATCCGTCCGCCGTATGTCCCTCTGTCTCTCCGTCTGTCTGTCTGTCTGTCTACACATCTACATACTCATCTAAATATGTCTCTCTCCCTGTCTACCTATCCGTCCGTAATTCCATCCACTCATCCTTTCATCCATTCTTCCATCCATCCATCCACTCATCCATTTATCCATCCATTCATCCTTCCAACCATCCATCCACTTATTCATATATTCATCCATCCATCCATCAGCTCACCTATTCATTCAATCATCCACCCAACCAATTAATCATTCATCCATCCACCCATTCATCCATCAACACACCCATTTATCCATC
>OY992886.1:111158404-111173404 GCA_963921405.1 Cepaea hortensis | reverse complement strand
CGGACGGCTGTGCCATTCAGCCACAGAGGCTGGTTGGTTACCCCTATGCCGGAATAACCATGAAGCAAACTAAGCACCTGCTTAGGGAATCAAGGGAAAGAGTCGCCATGGTCTGAAAGGCCGAGGCTTGTTGCAGATAGTGAACTGAATCGTGCGGAGGTCTGCTGTGCGTATAGTCATCTTCATCTTCGCCCCGAGACATGCGGGAGTTGGGGGACATGATCGAGCTGATAAACTTGCTGGCTCTGCATCCCTGCAGATGGCCAGCCCATGGATCATGTTGGTATTATCAATGCCCCTGGAGACAAATGGACAGTGGAGGATTTGACGCTAGTGAATGCTTAACGTTTTCCAGAATGAGAGACTTGGGAGTAAGAACTGGCACGGCCATTCTGTGTGAAGGTTGCATGCACAAAAGATAATTAATGTACGAAAGATGACTGGCTGGAAGGGCCGAATGTAAGACGGGCCTGTGGGCTCACTTTGTGACCCTTTGAAAGTAAAGTTAGTTCGTTCATTCTCTCTCTCTCTCTCGCTCTCTCTCTCTCTCTCTCTCTCTCTCTCTCTCTCTCTCTCTCTCTCTCTCTCTCTCTCTCTCTCTCTCTCTCTCCCTATATATATATATATATATATATATATATATATATATATATATATATATATATATATAAACAATAAATCGACAAATAAAATGTTATGTTTAGAAATGAAATAGAACTTACAGTTAGGTAGAAAATAATGTTTATGTTTGTCTTTAATATTATTTACATTTGAGAAGTTTTGTTTTTGTGGGAGTTCCTTTCTATGCAACCTGATTCGCTGCACCTTCCAAGTTGTGCACCATATGGCCTGTGGGAAATCTGGCAATGGGACATATCTGCACGTATCTTTAGTTAGATAGATAGTTATCTGGTTGGGTATCGTCCTTGCACTACGGGCATGTCCATAACTAGTAACAGTATAACACATGTTATTATAGTCCCCAAATACTTCATTCTCCCGATGTGTTTCTTGTGTCTGGTCGTGTCAGGTCTTACTCCCAAGTCTCTCATTCTCGACAACGATGTGGATTCACTGGCGTCAAAGTGCCCCGCCTTCCACATCTCTCTGAGGGCTTTAATAACATCAACACCATCCTTTTGTAGTATACATTTGACGAGATGCAGCGACATATACCAGGCAATAAATCATGCAATCTATTGTTTGTGTCTTCATCGTTCAAATTTATTAAACTAATTAATTTATGTTTCTATTCTTCTAAATCACAATTAAATTATACAATCACTAACTGTTGTTCATTGTCCCTTAAGAAAAAGTCTTACATCATTTACACAAACTTTCACATTTATGCACATATACCCACTCGCAATCACAAACTCACTACTAAACATTTACTTATACAGAGTAATTATGCATAAGTAAATGTTTGTTAGTGTGTTTGTTATTGTGAGTTAGTACATGTGTATGCGAGGGAGTGTGTATCTGTGTGTTACTGTGTTACTTACTAGAGTGTGTTACTGAGTGGGTGCATAACTGTGAGAGTGTGTGTAAATGATGTAAATGTGTATTTAGGTATGTATGTATGCGTTTATGTATGTGTGCGTGTCTGTGTGTCTGTGTGTCTACCTGCCTGCCTGTCTCATAACATTGTAATATGCTTTGTTTATGTTCACAACATTCATTTGACATGGTTTTTTTTTCTATGTGAATGTAACATGTGTATTACATAATAAATGTAAGAAAATGAGTGATAAGAAGGGGCTAATCTAAGAATTGCCTACGTGTCAAATTTCTCACACTTTGAAAATAAAGTTCATTCGTTTGTCTTCTAAATTACATCTAAACCTCATTTCTTCTTTATTCTTCTTTCAAAGTGAATATATCACAAAAAACTGTCATTAACTGCCAATATAGTACCTTGCGGTGTAAGGCAGGGGGGGGGGGGGGGGGTGTCTTGAGGTTGAGGAATTAAGGCCACCTGGCTTTTGCAGTCGCCGCGAACTGTACAGGTAATTTTTTTCTTTTTCTGAGTATATCACAGATCACTAATTATCACTCTTTTTAATCCGAAAAGAACACCGTCTTCGAATTCACATCTAAACCTGAGAATCACTAACAGTCACTCATGTATCCCTCAAGAAAACGTCTCTAAATCACATATTAAACTCACAATCACTGTCACTCATTTATCCGAGAAGAAAACATTTTCTAAACCACATCCCGCTCTTGGAAATCAAAAACCCCGCACCTGAGATGCTCACAATTGGCCCTAAAGCATATCCTGGCCTACCTGTGTGGGTAGAAATCCCCAAATTGTGCGCTCATCCCAAGCTTTGACCTTCAGGCCCAACCGCTTCCTTAAGTCAGTTTATACCTTGCCTACCTTTTGACAGGAAAAAGCACGTGGCGTCCATCTCGCAAAATGTGCACTTTGAAAAGGAACTTGCCGACATGTTTGCGCTGACGTCACTAGCTATGGCTTCCTGCCGTGCTTGGCCGCAGAGATGTAAGAAGGTGTATTATTTGTCAAGTTAAACACGAAATCTGGGTCTTGTTTCTAAACTTCCTTCGCATTTCATTAATTTAATCTGAGCACGGCTGATCGTTGCTTGTTTCTTGGTTGTTAGCTGATGGTTGTGTTTCTGTACATGTTCTAGAAATATTATGTTGTGTCTGGTTGCGTTTTTAGAGCATCCCGCGATACAGCTTTTTCGTGTAATACAATATTTAGTTGGTAGAGCCGTGACATGGCTTCTTACTATCATATGAATCCAGTTTCGAATACCAGTCAGACGGGTTGAGATATTAAGTATTTCATAACTTATGAGAGCAACTACCATCATTGACCTTACATCAAAGATCATCTGCGACGAGACCAAGAGGACGTCCAAGAAGAAAATGGATTGACGACATCAAAGACATTGTACAATCACACGGAATGACACTATCCAGTGCCCCCCCCCCCCACCGTGCGCTGGAGCGCAAATTATTCCTCCCCAAGCCGCTTGACGGCAGAAGTGGATGATGATGATGATGATGATGATGATGATGATGATGATGATGATGATGATGATGATGATGATGATGATGACTTATGGGACGTAACTTCATCATACCTGTTTCACATCTATGCAGAAAATGTAATGAAACATGCGTGAAATTGTGAAATTTGTGACTCTTTTAGTCTATCAATTACTGATGTGAAATCTGTGACTGTTTTCATCTATTCATTACTGATGTGAAATATGTGACAGTTTTAGTCTGTTCATTACTGATATGAAATCTGTGACTGTTGTAGTCTATTCATTACTGATTTGAAATCTGTGACTGTTTTCGTCTATTCATTACTGATGTGAAATATGTGACAGTTTTAGTCTGTTCATTACTGATATGAAATCTGTGACTGTTGTAGTCTACTCATTACTAATGTGAAATCTGTGATTGTTTTAGTCTATTCATTACTGATGTGAAATCTGTGACTGTTGTAGTCTATTCATTACTGATGTGAAATCTGTGATTGTTTTAGTCTATTCATTCATTACTGATGTGAAATCTGTGATTGTTTTAGTCTATTCATTACCGATGCCGCTCTGTTGTGTCTCCACCTTGCAGAGATAGGGGAGCGTATGTGTTCCAATGACCTCAAGAGCTATGCCGACGGAAGCGAAGCTACTGGTTGGTTCTGCCATATCGGACAGGTCAAGGGATAGGAACCAGACGAAGAGAGATACAAACCTGCAGCCTTGTAGGTAGAATGGGGACAGTCAAAGGCTGAGGAAAGCAAACCGAAATCATTCTTGTCTAAGTCGGGTTACTGAGCCACGGGCTTGACAAAACAGACCAACCAATTGACGTCATCACCGATAGATATCTTAATCCAGGTCTCAGATATTCAGATGACACGGTTCTCCTCTCAAACTGTGCTACTGATTTAGAACACGTAACTGTTAAAAGACATAGTAATAATCGAAAACTGTCTATATATATGATAAAAGACAAACACATAAGTTTTCTGTCAACGGACAACACTTCATCTCAACCAAGGATTACATTCAGTATAAGACAAAAGACAAACACATAAGTTTTCTGTCAACGAACAACACTTCATCTCAACCAAGGATTACATTCAGTATAAGACAAAAGACAAACACATAAGTTTTCTGTCAACGAACAACACTTCATCTCAACCAAGGATTACATTCAGTATAAGACAAAAGACAAACAAATAAGTTTTCTGTCAACGGACAACACTTCATCTCAACCAAGGATTACATTCAGTCATGAAGATATGAAACTATCACAGATATCGAATACGTCGACCCTGTATCAACAACATTGGGAACTTCACGGGCAGTCACAGGTGGTCTGACCACAGCAATCCTCTTGTCTTCACTGGGAACTTCACGGGCAGTCACAGGGGGTCTGACCACAGCAATTCTCGTGTCTTTTGCGCGTTATTTCTAAGTGGAATTTTGGCCCTCATTAAACGAATGAACAAACTTAATTTCCAAAGAGTTAAGAATTGGGCACCCAGGCCCGTCTGATATCTCTGCCCTCTCTCTAGCCAACTCGTGTCAAGCCATCTATTCTGTGCTGTCTATTTTAGCTCCCTTCATGTCCTTGCCTTATTTTCATCTGTCTCCAATTCTCTTCCCCGTGAGTTATGTAGGTATTCCTCTACTTTGTCAACCCTATGGGTGTTATTCCAGGCACCTGTCAGTTCTGCGGTTATCAGGTTGTTTCTGTCTCTGTTGTGTCTACAGCTGGCGTCTTCTTCTCGTCTCCTGATTCACTGGATTTTGTTTAGAGTTGAGTTGAGTTGAGTTAAGTTGAGTTGGGTTGGGTTGGGTTGAGTTGAGTTGGGTTGGGTTGAGTTGGTTTGGGTTGAGTTAAGTCAAGAAACGAATCATAGCAGTCGTGACATTACCATAAGTGCTCCGCCCTCTTCTTCAACAGCCAGAGTCCAAACACTAATGACACCAGTAGCAATGTGTCCGTTTGGCCTTTCCCCGGTGTCCTGAGTATTGGTCAGATCCTGTGGTCACTTCCTGCAGCACCATTCTCTCCAAGCGTGATGATCTATCTGTTCTTCTGCACTATACACACGATCGCAAAGAGCCCTGGACACGTCTGCCTTATCATGCAGCAATATACCACCCAGCGGTGCATGCGCAGCCAATCTGTCCGTCTGCTTGTTTCCCACCACATCCAACAGATGCTATCTTTGTTTGATTGTTCAATTGAAGGAATTTGTTGAGTTCACTCTTCGAGCTCCACAATAATGATTCTGTCATAATTTCAGTCCGACTCTCTACATGGCCACCACTTAACGAATGTATGTAATTTATTAGTAATTATTCTATTCGTTCTTTATGTTACCTACCCATACAGTACTAATGATTTAGCATTCGAGCTGAACATTCTAATATTTGATGCTAAATTTCTTTTTGACTTCCATGAATTTCATAGTGCTAGGAAAGCTCGATTTGCCTGTAATATTGTCATTTTAATATCTATGTCTATATAATTCCCTGTAAGACAGAGATTTCTGTGTAAATCCTTTGGAGGCGTCCCCCTCATTTCCCGCCTTTCCTTGTATTCGAATAAAGAATATCGACATCTATCAACATTACCGCAGACCGATACTAGACGTCGATTACTCGCAGTCAGACAGAGCGATTCCAAGCGTATTCCTGTCTAAACAAAGCAATTATAATCATTTTATTTTGTTGTCTCTGATTTTTTTCAATTTTCAACTATAGCCCCTGCGTTTTTTGCTGCTCGAAGTCTCACCTCTTCCCCCTTCCCCCCTTTTTTCCACACGCTGGGTGAGTACTCTCAACCTGGTTTACATTTCCCGGCATGAATTAATGGTTCACAGAATGCAATGCACGTGCGTTTCTGCATAATTTATAATCAGGTTCTGGCAATTTCTAGGATTTTACTTTTAAAATGTACATTTTTTTAGTCAGTTCATTCACTCAGAGAGGAAATGACATCACTTTCCCGTTATTGGCTCCAACCCGGTGTATCATTGTTTTCAAATGTTTCTGCGGCCTAGAATATTGTTTTCTTCTTTGTATAGTCCATCCCGTGTGGCGTTGGCGATCATGTCTTTCCACAGCCTTCTGTCTCGTGTGCTGTCATGTTCTTATAGTCCATGCTGAGTGGCATTGGTGATCATGTCTGGCCACAGCCTTCTGTCTCGTGTGATGCCAATCTTCTTATAGCCCATGCCATGTAGCATTGGTGATCATATCTGTCTACAGTCTTCTGTCTCGTGTACTGCCAATCTTCTTATAGTCCATGCTGAGGGGCATTGGTGATCATGTCTGTCCACAGCCTTCTGTCTCGTGTACTGCCAATCTTCTTATAGCCCATGCCATGTAGCATTGGTGATCATATCTGTCTACAGTCTTCTGTCTCGTGTACTGCCAATCTTTTTATAGTCCATGCTGAGGGGCATTGGAAATTATGTCTGGCCACAACCTTCTGTCTCGTGTGCTGCCAATCATTTCTGATACCGATGTTCCTCGATTCCATGATGTCAGTCAACCCAGCATCTTCTCTCTTGGTCTCCTCCTGTCTCTCCTCCCTTATAGCTTTTATATGATACTCTCCAACTTTTCCCTTCTCATGACATTCCCCAAAAGAATGAACCCTCTTCTTCTTTTATGGGTTAACTTTTTTTCATGAAATCTTCATTACTCCTCCCCTGCGTCTGTCAAGGTCTCACATCCGAGGTTGCGACGCGTTGTCTGTACCAACGCCAGACAACATAACAACACGCAACCCTGAGTAATGTGAAACACGGCAGAGAGAACGCGGCGTCGTTACCGACGCCCGGATAGGTAGCCACGCACAGCAATTGAGTTCACCCCGTGAACCGTGCAGGGGACACCAGCTGACATGTGCGTGTAAGCGTGGCGTGTAGGAACTGGCAGACGGGCTGAGATCGTTGAAGGGACAGGTCGCAAGGGAATGCGAGTCGAGTTTGAATCTGCCTTGAGAGCTAGCCTGTACGACAGTGGGAGACTGAGTCGAATGCTTGTATAAGTTTAACTGTAAGTGAGATGTTTATTGCTTGCATGTATTAGTATGTATTGTAGTGATCTTGTTCATGTTGAAATGATTGCTATAGATTGTCAGTGCGCGATGTTTGTGCGATAATTAATGCAACGCGTCAATAAAGCGTGTGAATAATACTTTCGGATATTCACTTCGTGTGATTTGATAGTTTGATATTACTTCACACTTGCCAGAAAACGAGCTACTTGTCTTGTGTTATGCAAGACTCTGACAAGTGCGAATGTGGTGGCTTTCGTCCGGGTTTTGAATCAAATGCGAACGTATAAATTTTTTTGTCCGAGTTTGAAGCGAATGTGAACATGCCGATAGAAGTGCGCAAGTCATAGATTAAGGTAAAGTAACGAATTAATAGAGTTGATTTAATTAAATTATAAGTGTGAAGATATTATTTGAAGCCAACCGAGGCGTCTTCAGACTTAGCACTAAATTCAACAAATTGTGTACCTAAAATCCAAAATGGCGGCCGTGCCCTTGAATGTCATTGAGTAGAGGTAGTGTGAGCGTGAAAGTTGTTGAAAGTGGTAACGACTAACAATAATACTTGACAGCATACAAACCTTTACAGACTTTAGTGACATTACACACACCATACATTTACAAACGTTCTAAATTTCGTTTAGTTTAAAAAGTACAGGGTTTTTGTGACAACTTTACCTGAGTCTGGTGAACTTCAAAAAAATTTTTGTGCGTCAACCCGAAAGACGTTCCAGTGTGATTTCGAGCACCACTGAACAGCACAGTACCCAAGGATTACTTGAGTATAAAATTTTTTTCCAGCTTTCTTTATACTTTCGTTAGTCTGGCTTTAGACATTAACTGTGCTATAAATATTTGTAACTTACTAACATCATAAGTAATTTTGTTTATATTTATTCCATCATATCTATTGTTCATCATGTCTTCTTTAAACGAGTTCATTGAAATGGGTTTAAAATTGAATATGTCCGGTGAGGAATTGAGAGCCTGGAGTGAAAATAAATATGCAGAATATCTGTTGAAACAAGAGCAAATTAGTGAGAGGGATGAGAGAGCGGCCGAAAGGGCATTAAAGCAATCAGAAGTTGCTCTGAAAAGTAAAGAGGCAGACTCAGAAGCTGCTTTAAAGCTTCAACGGGCACAACCAGAAGCTGCTCTAAAGGAAGCAGAAGCTGCTTTAAAGCTTCAACAGGCACAAGCAGAAGCTGCTCTAAAGCAATCAGAAGCTGCTCTGAAAAATAAAGAGGCAGACTCAGAAGCTGCTTTAAAGCTTCAACGGGCACAATCAGAAGCTGCTCTAAAGCTTCAACAAGCACAATCAGAAGCTGCAGTGAGGCAAGCTGAGATCTTAGCACAAAGTAAGAAAGAAGAGCAAGAAACACAAATGAAAATTGAACAACTTAAAGCTGAATGTTCTAAAGAGAAAGTGAATAGAGAAACAGACAAAGATCAACCTCATAAGAAGTACCAAGGTCTGATCAAAAGTTACAACACAGGTGATTGCATAGCAGCATTCACCCAAAATTTTGAATTTGTTATGGATCATTACAAAATCCCAAAACCTGAATGGGGGATAGTATATGTAAGAAGTCTTTCTGGGGAACCTCTTAAAGTCATAGAGTCTATCCCAAATGACCTGAAAGAAGATTATCTTTACATTAAAGCAAAAATTATGTCACATTTTTTGCTAGATGAATCAGGTTATAGAGAACAGTTTAGGAAGTTGTCTCCTAAGCCAACACACACGTTCTCTGATTACATCTCAGAAATTCAAAATATTTTTTCTAAATGGCTGTCAGCAGCTAAAGTAAATGGAAGTTATGACAAATTGGTTGACCTTATGTTGAGAGATAAGATTATTGCATCTCTCCCAGCTCCCTTTTCTAAATTTTTGTTGGAATGTCAGTGTGAAAGTGTTCAACAGATTGAAAGTCGTGGCTCTGGTTATTTTGCAGCCAATAAGCATTGTTTCTCTAGTGGTCTGACCAGCACAGACTTTGTAGCAGCAGCTACATATGGCAAATATCAGGCAGGGTCAAATAGCAAACAAAGACCTTATAAGCAAACTGCAGAGAAATTATATCAGTGTAAATATTGCAATTATGCACACAATGAGCATGATATGTGCGACCAACATCCTGGGTACACTGCTTACTTGCATAATTACATTTCTAAGCAAGAGAAAGAGAGGAAGAACTACAAAAAACTTACAAAATGTTACCTTTGTAAGGCTTTTGGTCACTGGCGTAAGGATTGTAAAGCCAAGTCAATTACCAAAAAGGCTAATGCAGCCATGTTTGACATTTCTTCGTCAGAAGATGAAAGTGTACAAGATCACCCAGTAAACTCAGCACATTCCATTGAGGTATTCCATCAGGAAAAATGTACCATTTGTGATCAATTTCATGAGGATGGCGTGTTAACATGCGGCCATTCTATACCTATTACCAGTGAGGAGGCCAATTCTGTAGTAAACTCCAAAGGTAGACTGAACATCCACCAGGGGTATGTTAATGGTAAACCTGCCACAGTTTTACGTGATAGCGGAAGTACTCTCATTGGTGTAAAGAGAGATTATATTTTACCAACACAATATAGTGGTAAATATGTAACATGCAGGACATTCTCAGGGAACATAGAGAAATATCCACTTGCATGGGCATATATAACGACACCATTCCTTACAGGAAAGGTTAAATGCGCAGCATTAACCAATCCTTGCTGTGATATTATCATTGGAAACCTTCCTGAAGTGAATGACATACCACATGACATCAATACATCATCTGTCAGTTGTAATAACGATACTACCACTTCACCTTCATCACCAATCACCATTCATGATGTATTACCACCTGTAAATGAATGTACAAATACCAACCTGGCTATGCCAGAATATACATGTAATTGTGTGAATGTAACATCAATGTGTGATGAGAATGATCGTTGTAATGTAGTAAACGCAGTAACTCGATCTACTGCACAGATGCAAGATCGAATCGATCAAACAGAGGCTTTACAACGAGTAAGTCCTGTTGTAACATCTCCTGAGACAACAAGGGAGACGTTTATAACATCTCAGAAAGCCGATCGATCTCTGCAAAAGTATTTTAAACTTATAGGCCAAAAGCCAAGAGTAGCAAAGAATGCTCAATGGTACTTTGCTCTCAAGAACGGAATTCTAACACGGTACTACACCAAAGGTTCCAGCACTATAGAACAAACAGTGCTACCGTCAGAAAACCGCAAGCAAGCATTGAACATAGCTCATGACATACCCTTTGCAGGACACATGGCTTATGCTAAAACTAGAGCAAGGTTACTTACTCAATTTTATTGGCCAAAGTTTTGCAACGATAACAAACAGTATTGCAGATCGTGTGACATCTGTCAAAAGCTTGTCAAAAAGGGTAAACACCCACAAGCTGAATTGCAAGTTACTGATTTGGCTAGTAGACCGTTTGAAAAGATCTCGGTCGATATAGTTGGTCCTCTGAACCATATAACATCTAAATGTAATAGATACATTGTAACACACATTGATCTATGTACTCGTTGGCCAGAAGCGATTCCAATGAAGAACATAACTTCCAACGACATCATGGAAGTGTTCTTTCATATTTTTGCGAGGGTAGGATTCCCTGATACCATCCTTTCAGATCGGGGTAGCCAATTTATTTCCTCGGCTACACAAGCCTTTACCAAAATGTTGGGTGTTAAACAATGCTTCAACAGCCCATATCACCCACATTCGACCGGTATAGTAGAAAAGATTAATGGCGATATGAAACATATGCTCTCGAAGGTAACCCAAGAACATCCTGAAGATTGGGATACTTATCTGCCTGCCATTTTGTTTGCATATAGGGAAGTGCCCCATTCCAGCACTGGGTTCTCACCATTCGAAATGTTATATGGTGCACAACCACGCGGCCCATTATCTCTGTATGAATCTGTGTTGACTGGAAGTACAACTGTGTCTATACCCATTTCACCATATGAACATGTAACATCATTGCGTGATAGAATTATGAAATCATGTATATTAGCCAAAGAAGCTCTCCAAAAATCAGGAGCTATTTACCGACAATATGCCAACAGAGGAAATAGAACAAAGGACATGACAGAGCACATAACAGCACTACAGCAGACATTTGACAGAATTAGACATCATGGACTGACTGTAAAACCTTCCAAAGTGGATATAGCCTTTCAGGAAATTTCATTTTTGGGCTATAAGATCTCAAATGGCTTTATATCAACTGACGATAACATCATGTCCAGAATTTTGAAATTGTCGCTTCCGACAACTAAGAAACAGTTGCGAAGTGTGTTAGGTCTGTTAAACTATTATAGACAGTTTATTCCTCATTTTGCTGAATTGACCAAATGTTTCACTGATCTACTAACAAATAAACACCCCAATGTGATTGTAAACAGTGAATGTTTAAGGCCAGCATTTACGAAAATTCTTTCTTATTTTTCTAAATCACCTATTTTGAAATTGCCAAATTTGAATATTACTTTTAGATTAAGATGTGATGCGAGCTCCGTAGCCATTGGAGGTGTGCTTCTCCAAGAACACGACCAAATCTTGTACCCTGGTGCTCTCAATATTCTTCTATAAAACTACATTTCTACAGCTGACACATATTCATCATTTGTCTGCTAATTGTCCATGATTTGCTTCCGTACATCAGTATTGGCTTGTATTTAGCTCATTAAGTATGTAAGTGTGTACATGTATACATGTATGTATGGACATATATATATATATATATATATATATATATATATATATATATATATATATATATGGTGTGTGCTATATATGTTTGTGTCGGTGTGTGTGTGTGTACTGCGTGTGCGTGCGTGCGTGCGTGCGTGTGTGTGTGTGTGTGTGTGTGTGTGTGTGTGTGTGTGTGTGTGTGTGTGTGTGTGTGTGTGTGTGTGTGTGTGTGTGTGTGTGTGTGCGTGCCTGCCTGTCTCATTACGTTGCAATATAAATTGTTTATGTTTGGTGTAATTTCATGGCATTCATTTTAGAATCGCTTTTTTTAAATTGTAAATTTAACATTCATAAAGATAATTTATAAACGAAAGATAAGTGACTGGAAGGGCCGAATGTAAGACGGGCCTGCGTGCCCAATTCGTGACACATTGAAAATAAAATTTGTTCGTTCTCAAGAACTCTTTTCCTCGCTTGAATTGACAAAGATAAATTGCAGAGAATGTTGTCTTTACTGGGGCTATTCTACATGCAACTCCTTTAATACATCTTTGATCTGTTTATTAAAGTACCACACATACAGATCGGAACTGTGCGGTAAGTATGAACATTTTTTTCCAATTCTCATTTTCTCTTCATTGCTTCCATTTTTTCATCCTTTTGTTCTTCTCGTCCTGTCGTCACCTTTTGATGTAGTCACAGGAGATCTCCTTGACTGTATGTTGTGATTGTGAATGTGTTTGTTTGCTGATGAAGGCTAATCGCCGCAACGTCCTGTATGTGTCGTAATTCTCTTATGTAAAGCTGCACTACTTTGTGTCATTTTATATTGTTCACACATACTTAAATACATTGACTTGTGTCAGACTGGTTCCGTTCACTTTGGTGCTGGAATATTATCTGGACATGCTAAACGCGCTAGAAGTGACGTCACAAGTAAATCCTCAAAAACCAGGAGTCGAACTGGTGGGCTTGACAAGAAAACAATCACAACTGACTTAATGGACGTTGCGGAAGAAGTCTTCCTCAGCACCCAAACATCAAACACTGACACGCAATCGCCACCATGTATCATACCAAAACATCCCGGGAAGGTTAACCCGGTCAACACATGGTTCGATATCTCACACGATCATGGATCAGCTGTATATCCTA
The DNA here is from genome assembly GCA_963921405.1 of Cepaea hortensis. Classification (NCBI taxonomy): domain Eukaryota; kingdom Metazoa; phylum Mollusca; class Gastropoda; order Stylommatophora; family Helicidae; genus Cepaea; species Cepaea hortensis. The sequence goes on along the minus strand of OY992886.1, from coordinate 111,160,455 downwards.
TTCTCAGTTATGTCATGTGGCCAAGCTCTGCCTTCCTCTTGCTTTTTTCTCATCAGTCTTGCCAGTTGTCAATAAGTTTTCCAGCGTATTTCTCCTCATAGTGTTCCCAAAAACAAATCTTGACCGTATACGACAAATTTTTGAATCAATTGACCATTTTCATTTGTTTCTGGCAGGGCACTGAGACAACCACATACAAAAAATAACATCAAGAATATATAAACTTTACCTAGTTGATGTGAATTCGCCAAAAGAATAGGCCAACAGCTAGCACACTCCTCGAGTGTGCAAATCAAAATAATGGAAGAGATGCCACACCCTTAAAGTCTAAACATGCATATAGGACAGACAACGATAATACGATAATGAGGGGTCAAGGGAAAGATGGCGATCTGTTTCCTCTTGTGTGGCTCCAATGAGAGGGGTGATAATGATATTCAGGGTAGCCACACCTGGACAGAGGTGGAGACACAGACAGGGATATCAAGAGAATAAGCGGGGATATAGAAGCTTTCCCAGGACAAGGACATTTGTGGAAGTAAACAAAGGAGCTTACACAGGAAATCGGGGGGAGGAGCCGACATTCTATAGAATGTTCTGTCTGGTAGAGTCTCTCTACATTGTGTTGTCTACAATCCTATAGAATGTTCTGTCTGGTAGAGTCTCTCTACATTGTGTTGTCTACAATCCTATAGAATGTTCTGTCTGGTAGAGTCTCTCTACATTGTGTTGTCTACAATCCTATAGAATATTCTGTCTGGTAGAGTCTCTCTACATTGTGTTGTCTACAATTCTATAGAATGGTCTGTCTGGTAGAGTCTCTCTACATAGTGTTGTCTACAATTCTATAGAATGGTCTGTCTGGTAGAGTCTCTCTACATAGTGTTGTCTACAATTCTATAGAATGGTCTGTCTGGTAGAGTCTCTCTACATTGTGTTGTCTACAATCCTATAGAATGTTCTGTCTGGTAGAGTCTCTCTACATTGTGTTGTCTACAATCCTATAGAATGTTCTGTCTGGTAGAGTCTCTCTACATTGTGTTGTCTACAATCCTATAGAATGTTCTGTCTGGTAGAGTCTCTCTACATTGTGTTGTCTACAATCCTATAGAATGTTCTGTCTGGTAGAGTCTCTCTACATTGTGTTGTCTACAATCCTTTAGAATATTCTGTCTGGTAGAGTCTCTCTACATTGTGTTGTCTACAATTCTATAGAATGGTCTGTCTGGTAGAGTCTCTCTACATAGTGTTGTCTACAATTCTATAGAATGGTCTGTCTGGTAGAGTCTCTCTACATAGTGTTGTCTACAATTCTATAGAATGGTCTGTCTAGTAGAGTCTCTCTACATTGTGTTGTCTACAATCCTATAGAATGGTCTGTCTGGTAGAGTCTCTCTACATTGTGTTGTCTAAACCCCTTTCATAGATGGATGTATTAGAAATGCGTTTGTGGGTACTATTACGATGGTTTTTGCTGTTTTGGTTATGACTGGTATAATTCTTGGACTTTGCCATTTTCCTTCAATCTCACACCGAAATTCAGAACCTCCGTGGTCCTCTATCTATCTACCCACCTTTAATTTTAACTACCTTTATTTTCACTATACCTGTCTGTCTGCTTACCTGTCTATTCCCATCTACCTATCTGGTTTACAAACATTCACAACGGGTCTAAGTGCTCGTTAGAGAACTTCAGGAAACCAGGAGTTCGTGTGTTCTAAGATGTCATGTTTTCCCCCACCGCCTCGCTCGCCGCCTCTGTAGAATCTGGGTACAATTTCAGTGAGTGTTTTTTCTCCCACTCACCAACGTTCGGCTTGTGTTTTTTTATCTCAAATTATCTTCCCTCATTACTCAGCAATCACCGACGTCAAGGTTATTCTTTATGTTTTATTTCTTCCAGCCGTGAAATTTTATTCATTTCTGTTACAATTTACCTTCGTCCTGGTCCATCTACATATCTGCTTGTCTATTTGTCTGTCTGTATGCTTTTATGTATGTTTATACGTGTGTCCTGTCGGTCACTCGTTATACCTGCCTCACTGCTGGTC
>OY992886.1:111100430-111158204 GCA_963921405.1 Cepaea hortensis | reverse complement strand
TTGATGATGATGATGATGATGATGATGATGATGATGATGATGATGATGATGATGATGATGATGATGATGATGATGATGATGATGATGATGATAGTTCAACCTCAAAAGCGAAGTAATAATTAGGGCCCATCCCAGCCACAGATTTATAATCCTCTGATTGAATCAGCCACATTCCGGATATTAATTTGAAAGGTATTGTTGTCCACAGGGATTTGCATCTTCATTCGCTCGCTGTCCCTAGGGATGGCCCATACATTGATATATACGAGGGTGCTTCAAATGAAAACCTTGAATGTGTTGTTGTTTTTGTTGTTGTTGTTGTTGCTGCTGCTGCTGCTGCTGCTGCTGCTGCTGCTGCTGTTGTTGTTGTGTGTTTTTTTTGTGAATATATTCTGAAAACGTGAGGAACAAATGTATCATGTTTCGATGTAGTCACCAAGGCGTTCAATACAAATCCTCTAGTTCTGATAAAGTTTTTAGATTTTTGTAGAGAAATCAACTCTGGGGTCAGTACTCGGTGTGCCTGACCCGGTCGTGAACAGTCTGTCACAGAATTCACGCTTTAATCTTCTTACTCCACTCATACACTTGCTGGACCGGCAAGCATGCATCACCATACTGGACCTTCATTCGCCGATGAATTTCTATAGGTTCAACCTCTTCACTGACTAAAAAAAAAAACAGATAACAGAACGCTGCTCCTCTTTGGTGCATGTCAAAAGTGGGGCCGTCATCTTTAAACTGTCTTTATGTTGTCACCGTGTTCGTCTGCACCGTGTTCGTCTGTCACGTGAACACTCTAGACATCCTTGACAACAATATTGACAGGTTACAAGACACAGCCGTGGTTATTGTAATCCCTATCACACTTTTAAGGTTTTCATGTGAATCCTCCTCGTAATTGAGTGTCTGCTCGCTGGGGCAGTCTCTTCGGGTATGTCAACCACGTCAGCCTGGCCAAATTGGATAAAAGCACTTGCTCTTAAACTTCCGGTGTGCTGGTGGCGAGGTAGCGGGTTCAACCCAAAATCAGTCAGCTGGACTAAAATGTTGGCTTCTCGTCCTCGACTTGGGGAAGTAAATTGCAAGTACCTCAGAAGTCGGAGTGAGTTCGTCTGATGGCAATGGACATAGTAATTGGGAAAACTAATCCACACTCAAAAATAAGTCTAGTGCATTAGAAGTAGTAGCACATGTATTGACTACGTTTGTGTTCAAAGCAAAATAAAATTATGTCTTCAAGTACGGGCAATCTCTTAGGGCAGTGCTTCCCAAACTTTTCACGTTCGCGGACCGACATAAAATTTTCCTTTTGCACCAGGGATCAGTGCCGCTTAAAAAAAAATGTTCACCTTGTAATCTGGAATTTTATACATTTTAATATAAATATAAGATTTAACGTAATTATGGGTGTTGTCCATTGAACTAATGATTCGCTTCTCCTTAAAAATAAGTTTTAGTTTAGTCGTTGGTAGCGGGGTAGGGGTATCCCCTATCAAAGGAGAAGTAAGGCGCCTCCTTCCCTCCGCTAGTCTACGGGACACCCTTGGGCAAGGTAGAGTACCCGTTTAGCCCCCCGATCAGGGTTACGTGAAGCCATGGGTGCAGGTGGTGGATGAAGATGGAGAGCAGCCAACAGATAGTTGTAGGTTATGGTCTCCACCTTCACGACGGTAGGCAGAGGATCTCCTTTTTTGAGGAGACAATGGCTACGGTCACTGACCAGTATGGTCACTGCTGGGAAGGAAAGCAATGGCAAACTACCTTCTTTACACATGCCAAGAAAATCATGTTGTGTTCACTTATCGATAATCAGAGAAACGGCGTAAATGGGTGCTCCATAGGAGCAGCCTCGCCCGGTAGGGATAGTCATGCGCACCAGGTGACTCCAGACCGTCAACAGGCTACTAGGTGCAAAAGATTAATATCATTGAAAGTAGGAACTTGGAATGTTAGAACAATGAATGCAGATGGAAAGTTGGAGGACATCAAAAAAGAAATGGAGAGAGAGAAGATTAACATATTAGGAATATCGGAAACGAGATGGAGAGGAGCAGGGATAAGGACAGGAGAGGATTGTAAGATTATTTACTTGGGAGGAGAAGAACAGCAAAGAGGTGTAGCCATTATATTAGATAAGCAAACATCAAATTCTGTCAAAGGATATTGGGCTGTGTCAGACAGAGTTCTATTAGTAAAATTAAAAGGAAGACCTTTTAAAATAAATGTAATTCAAGTATATGCCCCAACAAGTGAAAGCAGTGAAGAAAGTATAGAGGAATTTTATAATAACATGGAGTCTGCTTTGAAGAACTGTAAAAAATCAGAAATAAATATCATAATGGGTGATTTCAACGCAAAAATAGGAAAGCAAAGCGATGGATACAGTGTAGGCAACCATGGTTTGGGAGAGAGAAATGAAAGAGGTTACAGACTTGTAGAATGGGCAAAAGAACAAGAATTGGTGGTAGGAAACACCTGGTTTAAACAACATCCTAGAAGATTATGGACATGGAGGAGTCCAGACAGCAGGATTAAAAACCAGATAGATTACATCCTGATAAGCAAAAGGTTTCGAAATGCATTAACAGTTGTAAAAACAGTTCCAAATGCAGACTGTTACAGTGATCACAGATTAATTACTGGCACATTGAGGGTAAAGTTAAAGAAAGTCAAGTATACAGCAGGAAACCCTAAATATGACTTGTGCAAATTGAAAACTGACAAAGAAATACAAGATAATTTTAACATAGAAGTAAAGAACAAATTTGATTTACTGTCTGATCTAGAGATCCTATTTCAAGATGTAGATGATCAATGGGAAATGCTGAAGAATTCAATCAGTTGTGCAGCAGAAAAAACTATTCCAAAAGTAAAGAAAGTTGGCCGTAAGACATGGATGACTGAAGAAATTTTACAACTAATGGAAACAAGAAGACAGAACAAAAATAATCCTGCCAAATATGAAGAAATTCACAGAAAAGTCAGAACCTTATGTAAGGAGGCTAAAGAAACATGGCTTGAGAAAAATTGCAGAGAAATTGAAAAACAACACAACAGTAAAAATGCGAAACTAATGCACAAAAGAATTCAGGAGATTACTAATCAAAGAACACGTACATCAGCAGGCTGCCTAAAGACAAAAGATGGAAGCGTCATAATAGAAAAAGATCAGATTTTACATGTATGGTCAGATTACGTGAAAAACCTTTATGACGATAGCAGAGACGAACAATATATTGTTCAAAATAACAATGAAGGGCCAGAAATTTTGAAGATGGAGGTTCAGAATGCTCTTAATCATATGAAATCTGGCAAAACCCCCGGTCCAGACAGCGTCACAACAGAAATGATTAATGCTTTAGAAGAATATGGAATAGATAAAGTTACCAGTCTGCTTAATACAATATATGATACTGGAAACATACCTCATGAGTTATGTAATTCTGTATTTATTGCAATCCCAAAGAAATCAGGAGCCTTGGAATGTGATCAACATCGAACAATTAGTATAATGAGTCACATCACGAAGATATTGCTAAGAATTATCATGCAAAGAGTTAGGAGGAAAATACAACCTGAAATAGGAGAAGAACAATGTGGGTTTGTAGTAGGCAAGGGTACAGTAAATGCTGTGTATATACTGAGAACCGTAATCGAACGTTCTATAGAAGTAAACAAAGATCTACACCTTTGCTTCATTGACTACACAAAGGCTTTTGATAAAGTGAGACATGTCAACATGATAAGGATGCTTGAAGATCTACAAATTGATGGGAAAGACCTTAGACTTGTAAAAAAACATATATTGGAAACAACAAGCTGCCATAAGAGTTGATAATGAAGTAAGCCAATTTCAGCCTATTAAGAGAGGTGTGAGACAGGGATGTGTAATGTCTCCAGATCTGTTTTCCCTGTACAGTGAAAATATTTTCAGAAATATTGAAAATATGGAAGGAATCAACATTGGGGGACGATGCATCAATAACATTAGATATGCAGATGATACAGTCTTGATTGCAGACAATGAACAGGACCTGCAAAATTTAGTAGATGCAGTTGTTACACACAGTGAACAACTAGGGTTAGAATTAAATTGTAAAAAGACACAGATTATGGTCGTCACTAAGAAGAACGAAATACCACAGTGTAATATACAAGTAAATGGGAATATTCTTCAACAAGTGAATAGGTACAATTACCTCGGAACAGTAATAACATCTGATGGGAGATGCCTTGAAGAGATTAGAACAAGAATCGCCATGGCAAAAGTAGCCTTTAGCAAGATGAAAAACATACTGACCAATAAAAAGATGTCAATTGAAACGAGAAAAAGAGTGTTGAGATGCTACATAGAACCTGTACTTTTATATGGATGTGAAGCTTGGACAATGAGCAGCCAGGCTGAAAAACATCTGATGGCTGTAGAAATGTGGTTTCTGAGGAAAATGCAAAGAATACCATGGACAGCCAGAAAGACCAATGAACAAGTCCTTCAAGAAACAAATGAAGATCGTAAACTGATCAGAGACATTAGACGTAGACAGTCACAATTTTTTGGGCATGTTATGAGAAGAAATGATTTGGAGAACTTGGTGACAACTGGTAAGATCGAGGGGAACAGACCAAGGGGAAGACCTAGAAACAAGTATCTGGATGGCTTGGCCTTGTGGCATGGTCGAGACAAAAACACGGAACTGATCCACGACTCTGTTGATCGAGTGAGATGGCAGAACATGACCGCCCACGCTTACCGGCATGGCACATGATGGATGGAGTTTAGTCGTTGGATCAACATCACGGCAAACGGGTTTAACCCATAAGTGCTACGTTTTCCTCCTAACTCAAACCTGAGTCTGGAGAAACTCAGTTCTTCTTCTTCTTCTTCTTCTTCGTTCATCCGGAGTTTTTTTTCGGATGTGATTGCGTTGTGCCTGTTTACAGCAGAGCTGCGTTCTTGCGCCGTTAGGCCGACACATCCGACTTCTGCGGGCATTTGTTGACCGGGTTAACCTTCCCGGGGGTTTCTTAGGACGTTTGACTCTCACTGTTGTGGTGTTATCCCCCATCCCAGTTGGTCCATATAGAACAGCCAAAGATCCTGGTCAGCCCTCAAGGGAAGGCAGGGGCAGACCATGGGCATTCCCCGCCATCCAAGGAGGCTTCCATACTTGCAGAGCCGATACATAGCGCTCTGGTACTGGGCTCACCCAAGGAATCGTCACGTCCTGCACATGGCTGCTTAGCCTCACTTCCGTATATTGGGCCTTCCGTTCACCATAGGCTGTTCTTCCGGAAACCAGAAGTATGCAGTCTGCAGATGACATCCACACAGTGAGCTTTCGATTCGGACTTTCCATGTAATGGATTTGCTAGCCAAGCAATATTCCATTTCGTGCCACTAGGACACTTTTCCACCTTTTATGAAGCCCACACAGTGGGCTTTTGATTCAGACTTTCCACGTAATGGATTTGCTATCCAAGCAATATTCCATTTCGTGCCACTAGGACACTTTTCCACCTTTTATGAAGCCCACACAGTGGGCTTTTGATTCGGACTTTCCACGTAATGGATTTGCTATCCAAGCAATATTCCATTTCGTGCCACTAGGACACTTTTCCACCTTTTATGAAGCCCACACAATGGGCTTTTGATTTGGACTTTCCACGTAATGGATTTGCTATCCAAGCAATATTCCATTTCATGCCTCTGGGTCTTCATGCATCTTTAAATGTCAACCTGTATATAGTTAAAGTAATCTGCGGTCAACTTTAGCTTGTTGATATCTCCATAGAGCTTGTCCTCAAATGAAGCAGGTGTGGGCCAAAATATCTTTCTCTGTTCTGCATACGTTGGGCAATCCTGCAGCAAATGTTTTGCTGTCATTTTTCCAGTTCTACAATTACATTCATCGGTATCTCCTATCTTTAGTTTATTGAACAAGTGGTATTTCAGCCTGTTGTGTCCTGTGCGGAGTCTGAAGATTGCTACTTGTTCTCTTCTGTCGAGTTTGTAATATGCATCATCCTTCTGATGGCCTGGATGCTCTGATTCCCATTTGGTTCTATAAGTGCTTTTTATCAACCTCTTTGCCTCATTATAGGTTATGTCTATGTCAGGCTGTGGTAGTCGTCCGCCCTCTTTTGCCAGTCTGTCAGCCTCTTCGTTTCCAGGTATACTGCAATGTGATGGGATCCACTGTATTACAACTTTTTTGGATTTCTGGCATAGACCATGGAGTGCTGCTCTTAGGTCAGTTAGTTCTGTGCTGTTATTGCTCTTCAGTATTGAGACAGCTGACTTTGCATCTGTGAAGATAGCTATTTGCTTCTCTTTATTTTCCTCCATCAGGAGCATTTCTGCTGCAGTTTTCAGAGCCTCTACCTCCGCTTTGAAGTTACTTGAAAATTTTCCAGTTGCCAGTGAATGTGTTTTTTTCGCTCCATTTTTTAAATTTAGGAGAATTCCTCCTCCTCCATTCTCTATTGAATTTTTGGCTGATCCATCTGTATATGCATGGGTCCAATTCCTGCTTGGGTAATGTTCTTTTATGTAGTTTAGGGTTATTTCTCTTCTTTCGGTTTCATGCTGAGTGTTCTTTTTCTCAATACCAGGAATGTTTTCTATCATCTCAGGCAGTTGCTGCTGTCTCCAAGCTGGGAACTTGTGTGCATTGTGTATGGGCTTGACTGTTGATATGTTAAGAATAGGATCTGACCTAATCCTTCGTTTTGCAGTTTCTACAAAGTTGCTACGCTTCAGTCTTCCCTTTCCAAAACCATTAAATCTGTTGTACATAGGGTGGTCTGTCAATCTTCTAAATTTTTCTGCTTGTTGCCTGGCTCTGCTATCTCTTCTATCCTGCATTGGTTGTAAACAAGTGATCTTTTCTAATTCATTAATAGGCGTTGTCTTCAGGCTTCCAGTTATGATTCGCATTCCTTGATTTTGGACTCTACTTATTTTGTTAAAGTTTGACTTAGCTGCTGTTGCCCAAGCTGCAATGCCATATTCCAGTACTGGCCTCACCCGCACAGTATATAACTTCTTGAGAACTTTCTCATCTGCTCCCCATGTTTTACCAGCAAGCTTTTTCATGATTGCCATTCTTTGCCTTGCTCTTGTTCGATTTTTCTCAACCTGTGTCTTCCATGTCAGGCGACGATCAAAGGTGACTCCTAGATAGTTTGGATTTTCTTCATGGCGCAATATTTTTCCATTCAATACCAGCTTAGGTTGCTGAGTTTTAGTTGAGAGGGAGAACACTGTGCATGTTGTTTTCTCCTCACTTATCTTCACTAGCCATGATTTTGACCAGTCCTCTAGCGCTAATAGGGCTTGCTGTATTCTGCTGTTAGCTGTACTAATATATTCTTCAGATGTCCATATGGCTAGGTCATCTGCAAAGGAGGATGTGTGTACTCTGGCTGGAAAATTTTCCGTGATGTCGTTTATATATGCTAGGAATAATGTTGGTGAAAGAACTCCTCCTTGGGGGACACCTTGCTCCAACAGCATCATTTTGCTGGTTTGTCCTTGTACTTTTGTCCTGGCAGTTCTGTTCTCAAGGTAGTGGCTGATCCATTTGTACATTTTCCCGCAAACATGCATTTTTTGTAGTTTTACTTTCAGTCCTTCCTTCCATACTTTATCAAATGCTTTTTCTAAATCTATCCAGACTGCTAGTGTGTGCTTTTTCTCTTGGAAGGCATCCTCTATTTCCTGAGCTATATAGGTTATTTGATCTTCAGTAGATCTGTACTTTCTGAATCCTGCTTGGTGAGGTGTTAAGAGTTGGTTTTCTTCCAGATGCCATGTTAGCCTGCCATTTATAATGCGTTCCATTAATTTTCCTACACAGCTAAGAAGACTGATAGGTCGATAGCCATTTGGTTCTTCCAGGTCTTTTCCTTTCTTTGGGACTGGTATTAGTATAGCTTCCTTCCATGCCTGTGGGACTATTCCCCTCTTCCAGCTGTAATTTAGGACTGCTAGTAGTTTCTTTTTTGCCTTAGTGCCTAGTCCTATTAGCATTTCATTTGTGATTCCATCCTTTCCTGGTGATGTCTTCTTTTTTAGGGTATTCATTGCCTGTTCCATTTCTTCCATTGTTAGATTTGCCATCATATATTCTGCTGCTGTCTCTGTATATGTATGATGCATCTGTTTATCTTTGATTGCTTTCTTCTGTTCGGCTGTAATATCAATGTGGTTTGCACTGGCATAGTGTTCCATTAGTGCATTTGCAGCCTTTTTTCCTGTAAGCAAGGAATTTCCTTGTTTAATTGTTATTTGTTTGTTTCTAGGTCCTTCATTGTTCATGGCTTTCACTAGTTTCCATAGTTTGTTTCCATCCCTGTCAAAATTCAGGTTTTCTGTTTTTTTCCTCCAACAATCTCTTGTTGTTTGATTTACTGTTCTTTTATATTTTGCTGAGATGGCTTTGAGAGAGATTTTCGCTTCAGTTGTTTGTTCTCTCTCTGCGGTCTTCCTAGCATCTTCAACTTTGTCCTCCAAAAATTGTAGTTCTTCAGTCCAGTATGGTTTGTAATTTTTCCTTGCTCCTCTTGGAATAGACTCAGTGGCTGCCTGTATTATTGCTCTGTTTAGACTTTCCACCATTTGCTTCATGTTGCCATATCGTGTATTTACGTTTTCACAATATTTGTCTGTTAGTATGGCAAATCTGTCCCAATCTGCTCGTTTGTAATTCCAACGGGGCAAAGGCTTTTGCTCCTGTGGAACATACTCCATATTTATTACAAGCTTGATTGGTCTGTGGTCACTACCTGCTAATTGGTCCAGCACATGGCGATCGATTTTGTGGAGGATGTCTCCTGTGCAGAAAGCTAAGTCTGGAGTAGAAGTGGTAATCCATCTTCTGGAGTAGAAGCTCGGTGTGTCATCCGCTTTGTTAAGTAGATGGAGATTTGAGTCTATTTCCCAGTCCTCCACTTCATCTCCTCTTTTGTCAGTATCTGGGTATCCCCATCTTTCTGAACGGCTATTAAAGTCTCCGACAACAATGCAATTTGTGTCAGTTATTTCCATGTTTGAGAGTGTAAGATCCTTATCTGCCGGGCTATATAGATTGTAAATTCTTATTTTCACGTCCTTTATCATTATATCAACACCTATAATTTCCGTTTGGTTGTCAGAGATCACAGATACTTCACTGCAAGGTATTGTATTTCGTGTAAGTATTACAACTCCTCCTTTATGTCCTTCGCGGTCGAAACGTGTGGCCTGATATCCCTCGACTGAAAATGTGCGATTGGCGTTGAGGTGTGTCTCTTGAATGCATGCCACATCTATTCTATCTTTATGAAGACGCTGTGTTAGGGAGGCTTTCTTGTTATAAACTCCTTCTGCATTCCATTGTAGTATGTTGAGTGTCCGGGGTGTTTGGTCAATAGCTCTTAACCTACTCCTCTGTGCCTTGACTCCACAGCACAGGGGAAGGTGACCACCAGTAGTCATGGGTGGACCCCCTCGAGGCAGGGGGCCCGGCACTATCACCGCCTGATGGGACTTCACGGGATTAGCACCATATCGATTAACTTTCATCTGTGGCATCATGAAATGATAAAGTTACGTTGCACTTCTTTGTCAAGCCTGTGGCTCAGTACATCCGATTTCGACAAGCATTTGTTCGGGATGCTTTCCCTAGCCTTTGACTGTCCCCAGTCTACCTACAAGGCAGCAGGTTTGTGCGTCACTTCGTCTGGTCCCTCTCCCTTGACCTGTCCGACATGGGTGACCCTACCAGTAGCTGTGCTACCGTCGGCATAGCTCTTGGGGTCATTGGAACGCTCAAGCCCCTCTACCTCGTCAAGGTGGACGCACTGCAGAGGGGAAACTCAGTTCAATGCACGAATTCCGTAGCATCGGCGAGGATCCTGAAATAATTTGGGTAGATTTTTAACTCTAAATTTTGCCCGGGCAGCGCCGTTAGGCTACTCTTTTTCGATTTCCAACTGCCAAGGGATTTTTTACGTGCGCAACAATACACACGGGCGTCCGATCTCACTACCCAGAGACCAGGGGAAATTTAATTACTGGAAGTCCACGTGAAAAAATCCATGTCCTCAGGGGCCTGAACCTGGGACCTCCAGCACTCAAGGCGGACACCGTACCTCGAGACCACTCAGCCCCCTTAATAATAAATACTCCTTGGGCTATACGGCTGCAGGCTCAATTTATTTTAAAATTAAATCACCATAAAAACGGCGTGGATATCATGTTTTGAGAAAAGTACAATCTTGTTTTTAAAGAGTTCTAAACAATCCTCAAATGAGAAAATATTTAACTTTTTTTCAACTCACGTTGCGGACCGGCAAAGAAGGGCTCGCGGGCCGGCACTGGTCCGCGGACCACCACTTTGCGAAGCACTGTCTTATGGGATGTCGCTGTAGCAGTTTAAAGTCGTAATAGCTTCACCAACAGTACGGTTGGCGAGACAGTACGATGTGAGTTGACCAGTTCTCTGTTTCTCTCTGTTTCCTTGGTCGGAGTGGTAAACATAAATGTAGCATGTCTTTGATCAACCCCAATTCCAGGTTGATTTACCGGGCAATTTTACATTCACGAGACCGCCATTGCTTTCTGAACAAGAAGTCAACGTTAGAGTACAACTGACCGGTGTAGAGACTAAACCCACTACCGCGCCGTCAGCACACTGGACGTTTACTCGGACGCGCACTAAACACCGCTGCCACCATCCCCTCTATGTGATATTCAATGCAAGTTTCACAGTCACGCATTATACCAGTATACAAGGGATATAACTGTGTAATTTTCATGCAAATGTTGTCTTTCGATGAATAGTCTCCCTTTCAACAGATAGACATTCCTGGCGGGAAAGTTACTGTTGTGGGTGTTTTTTGGTGTGTTTTTTTGCGCTCGCCCGCTTTGAACTCAAGCGTAGTCCATACACATTACTTCCAGTAGTGCTGCACTGAATTTTGCGTGTAGTCAATAAAGCAAAGATATAGATCTTTGTTTACTTCTATAGAACGTTTAATTACTGTTCTCAGTATATACACAGCATTTACTGTACCCTTGCCTTCTATAAACCCACATTGTTCATTTCTTATTTCAGGTTGTATTGTCTCCCTAACTCTTTGCATGATAATTCTTAGCACAATCTTTGTGATGTGACTCATTGTACTTATTGTTCGATGTTGATCACATTCCAAGGCTCCTGATTTCTTAGGGATTGCAATAAATACAGAATTATATAATTCAGGAACCATGGACAGGCAGAAAAACCAATGAACAAGTCCTTCCAGAAACAAATGAAAATCGTAAACTGATTAGAGACATTAGACGTACACAGTCAACATTGTTTGGGCATGTTATGAGAAGAAATGAATGAGAGAACTTGGTGACATCTGGCAAGATCGAGGGGAAGGGACCAAGTGGAAAGCCGAGAAGTAAATACCTGGATGGCTTGGCCATGAGGTATGATCGAGACAGGAACACGGGGCTGATCCACAGCTCTAGTGATCGAGTGAGATGGCTAAAATGACCGCCCATGCTTATCGGCATGGCACCATGATAGATAGATAGAGCTGATAAACTAGCTGGCCCTGCATCCCCTGCAGATGGCCAGCCCAGGGATAATGTCAATATTATTCATGCCCTGAGAGAGATGTCGAGAACAATGGACTTTGACATCAGCGAATTCATATCCTTGTCTAGAATAAGAAACTTGGTTGTAAGAACTGGCACGACCAGATCAAGAGGGATATCAGGAGAACGAGGGGCCTCGTCAACCAACACAGAACCGGCACTTTTAGCAGCCGGGCGCTGGTGTATATTTTCGGGGAACATCTGAACAACTTACGGACTCCTTACCTCCCGCTGTCTTATACTCAAACAGTGTTCAAGCACAGAAGCCGCAAACAATATGTTGAACGATTTGTTGCCTGACATATTTCGCTGCATTTCGTTAGGTGCATACTGCAGTTATATATCTTTTTTTTTTTTTTGGTTTCGCATATCCTTTACAGAACATCGCTGTCAACACCAGCATATTACCGCTGTTGTTGATTTCTTGGCAAGATTACGCTCAGTAGTTTGCCATTGCTTTCTGAGCGGCCGGCTCACGTATCCCGTAAGTCACCAACGCGGCGAGAACCGCTACCAACTCTCGCGCGTTGCGTTACCATACGTGGATAAACTGGATTATAGAAAAAATCGATTAACTCCTTGGGCTAGGGAGACCGGCTATATATCATATAGAGTTAATAAATGAATAATACGTCAGCTGAAATACTTAAAATACAAAATCACAAGTATTGTTGGAAAGATCTTATCCCCCACGGTAATTTCAAATTGAGCACGAAGTCTTTCTGTCTGCATAAGAGCGTGCTTCAGTGTGTAAATAAACTACAAACATTGTTGCACTATTTTAAAGCTGAAGTAACTCTTCTCGACTTTACCCCAATTAGAATATGCAGGATTATCTCCCGTCGACTGCGACAAATGACTGCCCTATTTTTTAGCCTGCCGCCGTAAGCTGTAAATTGTAACCGCTGTACTGTCCAATGTCGCCGACAACTGTGATCACGTCGCGATCTTTACTTACGGGTTATGTGAGCCGGTCGCTCAGAAAGCAATGGCAAACTAAATCTAGCGTACATCTAGCGCTGACTACGCTCGAATTCAAAAGCGAGCGAAAAGGGGATATATATTGTGTGGGTGTGTGGGTGTGGGTGTGTGAGTTTGTGTGTATGTGTGTGAGTGTGTGAGTGTGAGTGTAAGTATGTGTGTGCGTGTGTATGTGAGTGTGTTGTGTGTGTGAGTGTGTGTTTGTGTGTGTGTGTGTGTGAGAGAGAGCGTGAGTATGTGTGTGCGTGTGTATGTGAGTGTGTGTGAATGTGTGTGAGTGTGTGTGTGTGTGTGTGTGTGTGTGTGTGTGTGTGTGAGTTTGTGTGTGTGAGTGTGTGAATGTGTGTGTGTTTGTGTGTGTATATGATTGTGTGTGTGTGTGTGCGCGCGCGCGCGCGTGTGTGTGTGTGTGTTGCGAAGATACGCTTGAGATGTTGACTGAGATAAATAGACTAGCTGAGAAAAGGATTCTCGCTGAGATAAATGAACGCATTGAGATAGCCATACTACTTGAGATAACTCCATGAGATAGTCATTGAGACAACAACATTTTAACACAACTTATCACAAACACCACAAAGAGGCAGTAATAATTTTTAGCCACATTATGAGAAGACAAAATATCCAGCATGTCATGACAACCGGAAAGATTTGTGGAAAGACGAACGAACTAACTTTATTTTCAAAAGTTCACACATTAAAGTTCAGATAGATAGAGGAAGACAGCTAGAGAAAATTCTGGACAGTCTTGAGTCATGGCATGAAACGGAGACAACGCAAGAATTGACCCATGAGATCGCAAGTTGTGGAGAAGCATGGTCGCCCACGACAGTCGGAGACAATTGATGATGATGATAATGTTCTCATATAACCACACTCACTAAGATAATCACATTAATTGAATGGGTTAAATTAAAATATCGTTGAATCCGGCCATGAAATGTTCACTGATTTATTCACTAGCGCCAATAACTACTGTACAACGATCACGAGAAACCAGCGAGCCTTGCAGCAGTGTGACCGACCTCCACTGCAGCCAGTTGTTTACAAATTAAGCGAAGAAGCACGTGTTGTGTGGCAGGCACGTGCACGGTAAAGCGGGACAGGCTGTGTTAAACCGGTGCCAGATGTCGGTGACACGTTGATGTCAGTCTGGTCTGGCACCAGTCGATGTTTACCGTGTGAGTTATACAGTAAAGAGAGAGGGAGAGAGGGGAGTGAAAACGAGTGTGTGTGAGGGAGAGGGAGAGAGTGAGAGAGAGTGTGTGTGTGACTTAGAGAGTGTGTGTGCGTATGAATATGAGAGAGTACGACTGAGTGGGTGAGAAGAAAAAGTGTGAGAGTGTGTGTGATATGTGTGTGAGCGAGAGAGTGAAAGAGGGGAGGTGAGAAAGAGAAAGCTAAAGTGACAAAGAGAGTAAGAGAGAGTAACAGAGAGAGAGTGTGTGATCGGGAGAGTGAGAGTGACAGACAGACAGTGACAGAAAGAGAGTGACAGAAAGAGTGATAGAGAGAATGGCATAGAGAGAGTCACACAGAGAGAGTGACACACAAAGAGTGAGACGGAGATATCTGCTGTCCACTGCAGATCCTTCTTATATCCAAGAGTGCTGCCTCCAGCACGGTTCCTTGCGGACGGAGCCGCTGCCCAGCCTCTTGATAGAGGCAACAGGACTGTAGAGTGTGCTCTGGAGTTGGATGCATGTTTCTCCATACGGACTGCTGTATGGTACCCATCAGAACCTACACCAGTGGCCACTGGGAGAACGGGAGCAGCTCTAAGAAACTCATCAGAACCTAGATCAATGGCCACTTGGAGAATGGGGGGACCTTTAAGGACCCCATTAGAACCTTTATCAGTGACCACTGGGAGAATGGGAGGAGCTCTAAGTAACTCAGAACCTAGATCAGTGGCCACTTGGAGAATCGGAGGAGCTGTGATGAACCAATCAGAACCCACACCAGAAGCCACTGGGAGAATGGGAGGAGCTCTAAATGACAAAGTCAAATGGACTGCCCACTTTCCATCATCAAGCCAACTATGTCTGTATCCACTTGCTTATCTCTCACTGTCAAACAGAGAGTCTCCATGGCCAAGTGGTTACGCCGCCTGCTTGCGCTCCGAAGGTTGTGAGTTTGATTCCGGGTTACGTCATTCCATTCACGAGTACAGTTTTCTCGGAGACTCCTCGGCTCGTCGCGGGAGCTACAGAATTCGCTTTCGGCAGACCATGCTGTGGAAAGAGACCAAATCGTGTGGGATAAAACCCGGAACAATGAAGTCGATATTCTTGCCCTTTAAAGACTTTACATCACATTCCAACACCGGAGAAACATGTAACCTGACCTAAAATATCAGAGAACACGACAGGAGCACACAGCCACCTACTCTGGAGTTGAACTCGACCCTAGGCTCATACTATGACCACACATTCCAGAGCAACCAAGAAGAGCTATCAGACGACTGACGCTCGTTGAGACATTGACCGTAACCAGCTGGTTAGACAACAGTAGCATGATGAAGCAAATCCACATAGGAAACATCACAACGGTAATTGAACACTGGGCCAGCCAGTGATTGGTTTGCTGCCGCCAAAAGTCATATGGTAAAACCAGTGTGTGCAATAAAAACTGTACCAAACGCAGACTGTCACAGCAACCATAGATTTTTTTTTTCGCATATCCTTTACAGGACATCGCTGTCAACAGCAGCATCTTTCAGCTGTCTGTTGATTTCTTGGCAAGATTACGCTCACTAGTTTGCCATTGCTTTCTGAGCGGCCGGCTCAGTGTCCCGCATGTCACCAGCGGGGGACGAACCGCTCCCAGCTCGCTCCCGCTACGAGACTGCGTGACAAACGGGATTACGGAGAAAGTGTTGTAACCCCTCAGCCAGAGAGACCGGCAACCATAGATTAGTCATAGGTAATATACATAAAGAATTAGATATAGTCAAATGTACACTAAGAACCACAAAAACTTGATCTATTAAGAAACACAAAATTTGATCTATGTACGCTGTAGAGACAAGCGATTGAAGATCAATTCTACGTAGAAGTACAGAACAGCTGTGATGCATTGTCTGATCTAGAAATTCTAGTTCCAGATGTCAGCGACCAATGGGAAATATTGAAGAACTCTGCCAGACCTGCTCCAGAAAGAATCATCCCAAAAATGAAGATTATGGGGCGTAAGAAATGGATTGTGGAAGATATCTTAAAACTAATGTAAATAAGAAGAAATAAGAAAAATAATCATGAAAAACATGAAGAAATTAACAGAAAAATTAGGAAATTGTGTAAAGAAGCAAAAGAAACGTGGCTTGAAGAAGATACAAAGCGCGTGTATCAAAAACCAAAATAAAACAATCCATTCCCCGCTAGACCGCAGCCCTGAAGAAAAACAACAACTGATTCAACAACTTAACTATTCGTGCAATGAATACCTTGGCAGCCAGTACAACAGCAGGTACATGGAAGACAGCAACACGGGCTCAGCAGGAGAAGCCACAGCCATGTGTACAGGCGGTTGACAAGATAACCTCCAGGGGTCGACTGTGGGGGTCATTCAATATGAATACAGACACGCCCCCCCCCCCTTCCCCACGCAAGAACACTCAGAGTGTGAGGGGGGCAACTTTTTGGGGTTGAATTCATACACGAGGAAACACGTGGTACCAAATCTTGACCAGCCAATGTTGAGAGTTCAAGTAAGTCACACAAGCTGAAATTGAGGCAATCAAGATGGTAACAGAGAAATTACTAAATACCAGCCATGGAACACAACCTGTGGTGCTATTGACAGATGCAAAATCAGTACTCGAGGCGCTCCTGTCTGGGAAATTGCCAGTACTAAGGACACTACTTTCTGAACTTAGCAGCCAGCATGAGGTCACCATACAGTGGATACCATCCCACTGTGGAGTACTAGGAAACGACAGAGCTGATCGATTGGCTAAGGAAGGAGCAAAAGAAGAACAGCCTGGTGTGCCCGTTACATACCACCAAAAGAAAAGAATGATCAAATCAGTCAGAAAGCCACCAAAACCTGCTCATGATGACTACCACGTTATGGACAGACCAGAACAAGTCATTATTCTGCGCCTCATAACAGGACACATTAGATTACGCAACCAGATGTATACAAAATTCAAGATTTGTGAATTAGCCATGTGCACATGTGGATTGGCGTTGCAGACAGAAGAGCACATACTCCAAGACTGCCCATATTACAACATGTCTAGGCAAACCTTCTGGCTTAGAGAGGCGACAGTGGAAGATAAACTCTATGGACCGCTGAGTGAACTAACAAAGACAGTTAAATTCATACAAGAGACAACATTGCAGTTATAGACATATTTCAAGCGAACGAGAAGAAGAAGAAGAAGAAGAAGAAGAAGAAGAAGAAGAAGAAGAAGAAGAAGAAGAAGAAGAAGAAGAAGAAGAAGAAGAAGAAGAAGAAGAAGAAGAAGAAGTAAGTCACGAGTCCTTTGCAGGACGTCGTAATCAACCCTAGAATCTATTAGCTGTTTGTGATTCTCTGGGCAATATGAAGTTCGGTAGTTTGAGATTGCAACTGCTACGAATACAACAACTATTGGTATCAATACTATAATACTACAACTATTGATATCAATACTATAATACTACAACTATTGATATCAATACTATAATACTACAACTATTGATATCATACTATAATACTACAACTATTGATATCAATACTATAATACTACAACTATTGATATCATACTATAATACTACAACTATTGATATCAATACTATAATACTACAACTATTGATATCATACTATAATACTACAACTATTGATATCATACTATAATACTACAACTATTGATATCAATACTATAATACTACAACTATTGATATCATACTATAATACTACAACTATTGATATCAATACTATAATACTACAACTATTGATATCAATACTATAATACTACAACTATTGATATCAATACTATAATACTACAACTATTGATATCAATACTATAATACTACAACTATTGATATCATACTATAATACTACAACTATTGATATCAATACTATAATACTACAACTATTGATATCATACTATAATACTACAACTATTGATATCAATACTATAATACCGCTACATGGGCGTGTGACTTGCTGCGGTTATCAGCAGCTGTTGGGATTTGGAACCGTAAATTGATTCAAGAAATTAGACACAGACGGTCAAGATTGGGCACGTTATGAGAAGAAATAAACTGGAGAACTTGGTGACAGCTGGCATGATTGAGGGAAAAGAACACCAGGATGGCAGAGAAGTAAATACTTGGATGGCTTGGCCACGTGGCATGGTCGAGACAAAAAACATTTAGCTGAGCCACGTCTCTGGTGATCAAGTGAGATGACGAAACATGGCCCATTCCCCCCACCCCCACCACACCCACCCCACGCTTATAGGCTAGGCACATGGTGATGTTGATGATTGGGATTTGACAGAAAATAGTAGAGGAACGGAAAAGATAGGGTAGAGAGAGGGGGACAGAGGTGTGGGTCAGAGAGAGAGCGAGAGAGAGAGAGAGAGAGAGAGAGAGAGAGAGAGAGAGAGAGAGAGAGAGAGAGAAGGGACAGAGCGAGGGGGACAGAGCGAGAGGAACTGAGCGAGAAACGGAGACACACATAGGCGGACAGGAAAATGCTGAGAGAGAGAGAGAGAGAGAGAGAGAGAGAGAGAGAGAGAGAGAGAGAGAGAGAGAGAGACAGACAGACAGACAGACAGACAGAGAGAATAAATGACAATCAGAGAGAGGAAGATAGCGAATGACTGAGAGATACATACAGAGAATAGCAGAGAGAGTAGCAGAGGGAGAGATAGAGAGAGGGGGAGAGAAATATCTCTTCGGCATGAGGTGCAATAACAAAAGAAACTTGTACGTGGTAACTTGCGTCCATTATGTAATTGTCAGAGAGTTTCTCTTATTCCCTCGTGCCCAAACACAAGTACAAAAGAACACAGAGTGTAATCGTACATTGGCTGTGGTTATCAGAGCATCAAACAACAATGCCGACGTTCCTCAAAGACAAATATGACCGAATTCTGAATCCCTGAAGAGAAGCGCGAAGTCGACACGTCGGTGATTTGATTGGCTTCTAATGGTTATCAGCATTTCCAGACACGAGCAGAGAACGAGGGCTGTAATCTGGAGAAACTGAGACTGCACACACGTGGTCGTCAGCCGACAGATAAAGCTTGATGGTGGTAATTAGGAGAAACTAGGACAGAGGTAAATACGTGCTGATGTCTGCTTTCATAATTTGATAAGATGTGAGTTGGTTTATCTTTTCCGGAGGTCAGAGAAAGGTCAGGGAGCCAACTTTTTACTTGACCAGAAATTGGGTTTTCAGTTGAGTCAACTTGTTGTTTTTGGTGTGCTTATATAAAAAATATGTACATTTTTACAACGACCTTCTTTATTGACCAACCACATCTGTACACCTAACTCGAACATTGGACAATCACAGTTGTAAAACTAACTCGAACATTGAACAAACACAGTTGTACAACTATCTCGAACATCGGACAACCACAGTTGTACAACTAACTCGCAGATTTGGACAATCACAGTTGTACAACTAACTCGAACATCGGACAAACACAGTTGTACAACTATCTCGAACATTGGACAAACACAGTTGTGCAACTGGGACATTCTGTGAGGACATTAGTCTGTGTGACATCCTGTGAGGACACTAGTCTGTGAGACATCCTGTGAGGACACTAGTCTGTGAGACATCCTGTGAGGACACTAGTCTGTGGGACATCCTGTGAGGACACTAGTCTGTGGGACATCCTGTGAGGACACTAGTCTGTGAGACATCATGTGTGGACACTAGTCTGTGGGACATCCTGTGAGGACACTAGCTTGACCAACCAAGGAAGGATCATCCAATGACTCAGCTGTGAGACATCCTGTGAGGACACCAGCTTGACTAACCAAGGAAGGCTCATCCAGTGACTCAGCTGTGAGACATCCTGTGAGGACACTAGCTTGACTAACTAATGAAGGTTCATCCAGTGACTCAGCTGTGAGACATCCTGTGTCATACTTGACTAACCAAGGAAGGCTCATCCAGTGACTCAGCTGTGAGACATCCTGTGAGGACACTAGCTTGACTAACCAAGGAAGGTTCATCCAGTGACTCAGCTCTGAGACATCCTGTGTCATACTTGACTAACCAAGGAAGGCTCATCCAGTGACTCAGCTGTGAGACATCCTGTGAGGACACTAGCTTGACTAACCAAGGAAGGTTCATCCAGTGACTCAGCTGTGAGACATCCTGTGTCATACTTGACTAACCAAGGAAGGCTCATCCAGTGACTCAGCTGTGAGACATCCTGTGAGGACACCAGCTTGACTAACTAAGGAAGTATTATCCAATGACTCAGCTGTGAGACATCCTGTGAGGACACTAGCTTGACTAACCAAGGAAGGTTCATCCAGTGACTCAGCTGTGAGACATCCTGTGAGGACACCAGCTTGACTAACCAAGGAAGGCTCATCCAGTGACTCAGCTGTGAGACATCCTGTGAGGACACTAGCTTGACTAACCAAGGAAGGTTCATCCAGTGACTCAGCTGTGAGACATCCTGTGAGGACACTAGCTTGACTAACTAAGGAAGGTTCATCCAGTGACTCAGCTGTGAGACATCCTGTGAGGACACTAGCTTGACTAACCAAGGAAGTATTATCCAATGACTCAGCTGTGAGACATCCTGTGAGGACACTAGCTTGACTAACCAAGGAAGTATTATCCAATGACTCAGCTGTGAGACATCCTGTGAGGACACTAGCTTGACTAACCAAGGAAGTATTATCCAATGACTCAGCTGTGAGACATCCTGTGAGGACACTAGCTTGACTAACCAAGGAAGTATTATCCAATGACTCAGCTGTGAGACATCCTGTGAGGATACCAGCTTGACTAACCAAGGAAGTATTATCCAATGACTCAGCTGTGAGACATCCTGTGAGGACACTAGCTTGACTAACCAAGGAAGTATTATCCAATGACTCAGCTGTGAGACATCCTGTGAGGATACCAGCTTGACTAACCAAGGAAGTATTATCCAATGACTCAGCTGTGAGACATCCTGTGAGGACACTAGCTTGACTAACCAAGGAAGTATTATCCAATGACTCAGCTGTGAGACATCCTGTGAGGACACCAGCTTGACTAACCAAGGAAGTATTATCCAATGACTCAGCTGTGAGACATCCTGTGAGGACACTAGCTTGACTAACCAAGGAAGTATTATCCAATGACTCAGCTGTGAGACATCCTGTGAGGACACCAGCTTGACTAACCAAGGAAGTATTATCCAATGACTCAGCTGTGAGACATCCTGTGAGGATACCAGCTTGACTAACCAAGGAAGTATTATCCAATGACTCAGCTGTGAGACATCCTGTGAGGACACTAGCTTGACTAACCAAGGAAGTATTATCCAATGACTCAGCTGTGAGACATCCTGTGAGGATACCAGCTTGACTAACCAAGGAAGTATTATCCAATGACTCAGCTGTGAGACATCCTGTGAGGACACTAGCTTGACTAACCAAGGAAGTATTATCCAATGACTCAGCTGTGAGACATCCTGTGAGGACACCAGCTTGACTAACCAATGAAGTATTATCCAATGACTCAGCTGTGAGACATCCTGTGAGGACACTAGCTTGACTAACCAAGGAAGTATTATCCAATGACTCAGCTGTGAGACATCCTGTGAGGACACTAGCTTGACTAACCAAGGAAGTATTATCCAATGACTCAGCTGTGAGACATCCTGTGAGGATACCAGCTTGACTAACCAAGGAAGTATTATCCAATGACTCAGCTGTGAGACATCCTGTGAGGACACTAGCTTGACTAACCAAGGAAGTATTATCCAATGACTCAGCTGTGAGACATCCTGTGAGGACACCAGCTTGACTAACCAAGGAAGTATTATCCAATGACTCAGCTGTGAGACATCCTGTGAGGACACTAGCTTGACTAACCAAGGAAGTATTATCCAATGACTCAGCTGTGAGACATCCTGTGAGGACACTAGCTTGACTAACCAAGGAAGTATTATCCAATGACTCAGCTGTGAGACATCCTGTGAGGACACTAGCTTGACTAACCAAGGAAGTATTATCCAATGACTCAGCTGTGAGACATCCTGTGAGGACACTAGCTTGACTAACCAAGGAAGTATTATCCAATGACTCAGCTGTGAGACATCCTGTGAGGATACCAGCTTGACTAACCAAGGAAGTATTATCCAATGACTCAGCTGTGAGACATCCTGTGAGGACACTAGCTTGACTAACCAAGGAAGTATTATCCAATGACTCAGCTGTGAGACATCCTGTGAGGATACCAGCTTGACTAACCAAGGAAGTATTATCCAATGACTCAGCTGTGAGACATCCTGTGAGGACACTAGCTTGACTAACCAAGGAAGTATTATCCAATGACTCAGCTGTGAGACATCCTGTGAGGACACCAGCTTGACTAACCAAGGAAGTATTATCCAATGACTCAGCTGTGAGACATCCTGTGAGGACACTAGCTTGACTAACCAAGGAAGTATTATCCAATGACTCAGCTGTGAGACATCCTGTGAGGACACTAGCTTGACTAACCAAGGAAGTATTATCCAATGACTCAGCTGTGAGACATCCTGTGAGGATACCAGCTTGACTAACCAAGGAAGTATTATCCAATGACTCAGCTGTGAGACATCCTGTGAGGACACTAGCTTGACTAACCAAGGAAGTATTATCCAATGACTCAGCTGTGAGACATCCTGTGAGGATACCAGCTTGACTAACCAAGGAAGTATTATCCAATGACTCAGCTGTGAGACATCCTGTGAGGACACTAGCTTGACTAACCAAGGAAGTATTATCCAATGACTCAGCTGTGAGACATCCTGTGAGGACACCAGCTTGACTAACCAAGGAAGTATTATCCAATGACTCAGCTGTGAGACATCCTGTGAGGACACTAGCTTGACTAACCAAGGAAGTATTATCCAATGACTCAGCTGTGAGACATCCTGTGAGGACACCAGCTTGACTAACCAAGGAAGTATTATCCAATGACTCAGCTGTGAGCACGGGAATGACAAACATGCACCCAGACGGTGGAAGCCATTCAGCACTCACGTATTGCACTCACCGCTTAGAGGGAACGCGAGCATATATGAAGCGAGTGTTCTTGCCTGTGTGAAAGAACCAAGTCACCACCGGAATTCTTCATTGGTACATGGGAGAACAACTCAATTTAACACTGTTCCAGATCAGCTCTACATTCACAATTTACAACGCTAGCGCCTGACAACAGATACATACAGCATGACGTAAATCTATACGTTCAAATGACAATGCCATTTACAGCTCGTGTCATTACTCATGTCATAAGCTAACGTAAACACGAAACAAGACTTGTGACACGTGAGAATCACAAATGTGGGAGGAGTTTCACTGTCATTTATACACAATGATCAATGCCAGGATAATTATACATGCCCACGTGACACAAGCGCTTTTGACATTGGCTAACATTTGTATTTTGGTAGCGAAAAGGTAAAGGTCGAAAAATGTGAATGTTAAATAATTTGGGAAATGATTCCGCGGGTATTGATTAGCACTAGTAGAATAGAAGGAAAAGGTTAGATGTCAGAGAAGGATAAATGCTACTTGTTTCATTATTTAAACAAGACGTGGGAGTCTCCGAGCCTCCGTGGCGAAGTAGTCAGACCGTCTGACTCGGACACCGAAGGTTGTGGGTTCGATCCCTGGCAGCATCCTTCGGTGCACGAATGCATTTATTTCAGGAGACTCCTGATGGAGTTCGTGCTTTGTGCGACGCTTTCCACGCTGCGGAAAGAGACATGAGCCATGTGGGCTAAATACCCGGTGCAATGAAGTCGACCCTGTCGATTTTTAAGCGACTTTTTAAACAAGACGTACACACAAACGCCGGCGTCGTGATGAAGGGCTTTCGGGCGCAGTTCGTAATCCCGCATACCGCGTTCGAAACACAACTGCGGACGATTTGGCAGCAGACCGCTTTACGCTGGTCATTTTTATGAAATGGTATGGATGCCTGTTGTTGAGAAATAAATGGCAAATTATTGAATGTAAATTTGCCCAGGAATCACGAACAGCCAGAAATGCTGGGTTTGACTTCTACGTCCTGTAAAGTATATGCAACTAACTAACACACGCGCATAATACCACTTTAGGTGTTTCTATCCAAGTATGACATCTGTTTTCAGCTGTTTCTATCAAAGTATTACAACTGTCATTAGCTGTTTCTATCAAAGTATTACAACTGTCATTAGCTATTTTTATCCAAGTATGACAACTATCTTCAGCTGTTTCTATCACAGTATGACAACTGTCACCAACTGTTCCTAAGTATGACAGCTGTCAGCTGTTTGTATCCAAGTATGACAAATATCATTGTAAAATAGTATCACGGGCCAGAAACGTACATTCTGCATCTCCTTCACAGAACGTGGCAATCAACCACACTTGTGTGGCTGTTTGTGATTTACTGGGCAATTTTATGTTCAGTAGATTTCCATTGCTTTCTGAACGACAGACACTCATACCATTGTTAAAAATCAACGCAGCCTGCAGCCTTATTTTGTGGGATTGCGAATAGCATTCGCTACCCTTTCATCACAGACGCCAGTCAACGAGACTGAAGGAATTACAATTTCTTCTTATTCATCTTTTCTTGTGTTCTTCTTCTTCTTCTTCTGCTACTTAGTCTTCTTCTTCTTCCTTTTTTCTTCTTTTTCTTGTTGCTGCTGTTGTTGTTGTTGTTGTTGTTCTTGCTGTTGTTGTTGTTCTTGCTGCTGCTGTTGTTGTGTTGTTGTTGTTGTTCTTCTTCTTCTTATTCTTTTTCTGCTTCTTCTACTTCTTCTTGTTCTTCTTCTTTTTTTTCTTTCTTTCTTTCTTTCTTCTTCCGTCCTTTCTTTCTTTCTTTCTTTCTTTCGTTCTTTCTTCTTCTTCTTCTTCTTTTTCTCCTTCTTTCTTTCTTTCTTTTTTTTCTTTCTTTCTTTCTTTCTTTCTTTCTTTTTCTTTTAATTCTTTTTTCTTTCTTTCTTTCTTTCTTTTTTTCTTCTTCATATTATCATTATTATTATTATTATGATTATTATTGTTATTGTTATCATTATTATTATTATTATTTATTATTATTACTATTACTATTATTATTATGATTATTATTATTATTATTATTATTACTATTATGTCTTAATGGTCACGCTGTCAGTCGAGTTCCCATGATATAATCGATCATTTTTGAAGTTACATTTTAGTTGACTTTAGTTCTATAGGGCTTGGTATTGAGCCTTCAATCAGTTTTCCAGTTTTTCTCCCCTCAACTCTCTGCAAATAGAACAACTCTTGAGAACATTTCTAGCAGTTGTGTGACAACTAGGGTAGGAATATTGGCATTGTGTGTGACAACTAGGGGAGAAATATTGGCATTGTGTGTGACAACTAGGGTAGAAATATTGGCAGTTTGTGTGATGACAACTAGAAATATTGCAACTGATAACAAGCCCAGAGGAGGTCTAGGTAAGAACGATGTGAGAGTACAGGAGTCAAGACAAATGAAACTATTTATGATATCAGGAATAAGTTATCAATTATGTTAAAATTGCCGGTGCGCTGATGTCGAAGTAAGACTTAAACGTTGACTTCTCTTTCATAAAGCAATCACAAACTTGGGTAAAATTGACTGGAAAATCAACCCGTGGTTGACCGAACGTCCTGCAAAGGACATGGAACATGTTATGCTATGTTATGCTATGTTGTGTTATGTTATGTCGAACCACGTCTCTGTAAAATGGGAAATCCCACTACAAAACTTTAGTGACTAAAGTGATCAGTGCGCGGATCATTGCTGGGCACACAAGTCTGAATAAAACCTAATATAACTAGTAAGAACATGACAAAAGGAAAAACACGCAGTTATCGGCCAACGGTTTGACAGAAATCTTCACCAATGACCAAACACTCTTTCTCTCTCTCTCTCTCTCTCTCTCTCTCTCTCTCTCTCTCTCTCTCTCTCTCTCTGTTTTTCATCCTATTTCTCCTTCTCCTTCTCTCCCTTTCTCTCCCTGGCCGTCTCACCCCCCCCCCCCCCCCTTTCTTCCCCACCATCATTTCGATACGATGCTGGGTAATTTTTTTTTTGCATATCCTTTACAGGACATCGCTGTCAACACCAGCATCTTTCAGCTGTATGTTGATTTCTTGGAAAGATTACGCTCAGTAGTTTGCTATTGCTTTCTGAGCGGCCGGCCCACATACCCCGTAAGTTACCGATGCGATTCGAACCACTGCTGATTCTTACAGTCATCACGTTACCGACGAGAGTATACGAGATTACGGAGAAAAGTCATAACCTCTAAGCCACGAAGCCGGCAGCTGGGTACATACTAAATGAATAATTTTACGACAAAGCAAAACAATAATTTTACGACAAAATGAAGCAATAATCTTATGACAATGAAATCTTGACTACCTGTGAATTAAATTTAGTGACATTGAAATCCAGACACGTTCTTAAGAAGGATTATAGGATTATAGGATCTTTTACTGGGATAATGTTGGATTGAGCGGATGGGATGTTGCCCAAGTAACACATTTGCATTCACAACAACACTGTGCGCTAAATAGTCTCACATTCTGACACGGTGAAAAGCGCGGGAATAGAACCGCAAAATAGGTCAAGGTCAATGCAATTTCGTGATTCTTTACTCAATTAGGTGTGAGGCAGTCGCCTGGCCCGCCTCGCGCTCCGAAGGTCGTGCGTTCGATTCCGACTACGTCGTTCGGTTCACGAGTCCAGTTTTCTCGGAGACTACTAGGGGTCGTCGCTGGAGCTACGGAGTTTGTGCTCTGTGCGACATTTTCGGCAGGTCGCCCTACGAAAAGAGACCGAGCCATATAGGATAGAACCCGGTGCAATGAAGTCGGTCCTCTGGCTTTTTAAAGCAGTTGGGTATGAATCACTGCGTGGTTGACATACACTGTCATGTCTGTATGAGATTAGGTGCACGTTTCTTTCTCTTCTGCCCGTTGTCTCTGACTGAATCCTAGACACAGTATAACTAAACAATGTCCTGTCTGGGACCCACAAGGCGGGCGATATAGTGGGGGGGCCTAAACACATACGGAAAAGAGAATTACAGACAGAGATGAATAATATTGATAAATGTATTACCTTGTGATCCTTCCATCTCCTTCTTTCTCTCTC
The DNA here is from genome assembly GCA_963921405.1 of Cepaea hortensis. Classification (NCBI taxonomy): domain Eukaryota; kingdom Metazoa; phylum Mollusca; class Gastropoda; order Stylommatophora; family Helicidae; genus Cepaea; species Cepaea hortensis. The sequence continues at coordinate 111,131,263 of OY992886.1, read as the reverse complement.
TTCCTCTCTGTTCCCATCTCTTCTTCTCCTCTTTTTCTCCCCCTTTCTTTCCTTCTCTCTTTCTCCTCTCTCCTTCTCTCGTTCCCCTCCTCTCTCTCATCTTTCCCTCTCTCTCTCCTCCTCTCTTTCTCCCTCCCCTCTCTCTGTCTCTCTCCCCCTCTATCTCTCTCTCTCTCTCTTCCCCTCTTTCTTTACCCCCTCTCTTTCTCTCCTATCACCTCTCTCTCCTTCTCTCCCCCTCCCTCCCGCTGCCTCTCTATCTCTCCCCTTCTCCCTCCCCCTCCCTCCCTCTTCTTTCCCCTCTCCCTCTCTTTTAACATTGTCTAATTCCTCAGCAATTGCAGGAGGTCGGTACGGCTGAGCGGTTTAACTCAATTATACTGTCTCTTCTGACGGCTGGGTAGTATTTTTGTTACACATGCTAGTCAGCTGGGCTTAAACGGTGACTTCTGGTTCTGAGAGCAGTAGCAAAGTAGAGGACGTAGAGTTACCTAGTAAATTAGTCAGTGGTAGCTGGAGTTAAAGGCAACGTCTTGCAATGCACATGCAATTTATTTTATGTATTCCCCAAAGTCTACACTTTACTTTTGCGAATGCCCCCCCCCCCCCTTTTAAGCTATATATATATATATATATATATATATATATATATATATATATATATATATATATATATATATATATATATATATATATTATATATCTTCTTCTTCTTTTCGTTCATCCGGAGTGTTTTTTCAGTTGTGATTGCGGTGTGTCTGTTATGCGCCCTTGGGCCGAAACCCGTAGGCCAACACATCGACTTTAGCGTGCATTTTTGACCAGGTAGCATTCCTGGGTATATATATATATATATATATATATATATATATATATATATATATATATATATATATATATATATATATATATATATATACATACATACATACATTACGGACACTAAAAGAAAGGTCAATAGTGAAACAGAAAGACATATATTTATGCTTCATAGATTATACTAAGGCATTTGATAAAGTAAAACATGATGAGCTGATTAAAATGTTGGAAGATATCAACATTGATGGGAGAGATTTAAGAATAATAAAGAACATTTACTGGAACCAAGTAACAGCAATTAAAATTGGAAATAAAGAGGGTAGTTAAGAACACATAAAGCTAGGAGTACGACAGGGATGTGTCTTGTCACCAGATCTTTTCTCCCTGTATAGCGAAGTAATAATGAGAGAGATCAAAGAGATGCCAGGAATACTAGTTGGTGTTTATAATATAAATAATATACGCTATGCAGATGACACAGTATTGGTGGCAGATAAATCAACAGACCTACAACAATTGTTGGACACTAGTAACAGAGAGTGCAAGGAAAGGACTCTCCATGAATATCAAGAAAACAGTAACAATGGTGATATCAAAGAAAATGTTGACACCAAAATGTGACATAGAAATAGAAGGGAAAATCCTTAACCAAGTGGATAATTTTAGATACCTAGAGACATTTATAACATCAGATGGAAGATGTACAACAGAGATTAAGAGCAGAATAGGGCAGGCAAAGGCCGCATTTCTGAAAATGAAAAGTATCTTATGCAATAGGTCACTATCACTGAGTGTAAGAAAGAGAGTGCTGAAATGCTATATAGAACCAGTTTTGCTGTATGGCAGTGAATATTGGAATGTAAATGAACAAATTAAGAAGAAATTAGAAGCAACAGAGATGTGGTTCCTGAGACGAATGTTGAGAATTCCTTGGACTGCCAGAGTAACTATCGACGACTGCCTGAAACAGGCTAATGAAACTAGAACACTATATACATCAATAAGACAGAGACAAACAGTTTTCTTTGGTCATGTAATGAGAAGAGAGGCATTGGAGAACATCGTGACAACTGGAAAGATCGAGGGGAAGAGAGGCAGAGGCAGACCAAGAGAAATTATGCTGGATGGATTGAGACGGTGGCACGGAGGAATATCAGCAGCAGAGATGATACAGAAAACCAAAGCCGAGATCTGTGGAGAGCCATGAACGCCTACGCCAGCTGGCAGGGCACTTGATGATGATGATGAATCTATTTTAATGGCCTCAGTTGTTTCCCCAATATCTGATATTTCTTGGTGAGAAAGCACCCGCGGGTAAAGATACAGCAGTCTGTGTTATCATCGTGCATTCCACGCCCAGTTTCAGCCACTGGCTGGACCCGATCGGTCTGGACTTTCGACCCCGCCGTTATCTGACATCATCGCATTTCGGGGCTACTGATTTGCCACCTCCTCCTCCCTCACCACAGCCAACTTGTTGTGCTGTCCTCAACCATAAACAGGCCGACAGTAACTGACAGGTGTCACGGTACGAGATGTTCAGCTCGGACAGAACACGTTTTTTTTTTTTTTTGGCGCGCAATATTGTTCCGTTAGCTGGTCGTAATGCGCGTTCAGGGCCCCGCTGGTCTACTAATGGACTGGACATCAACACTTCATTGTCATTTCCCGGCGAACTAGCCGCGCAATTGTATCAGTGTGTCGTAAACTTGTGGGTGGCGTCGCTGATGTCTCCAGGCTGTGGACGTGAAGGGATTACTCCAAGGCGAAGAGGGCAAATCGCCTGCCTCGCGTTCCTAAGGTTGTGGGTTCAATGTTCGACTCCATAACTCTGTTCATTAGTGCAGTTGTGTTCGAGATCCCTGGGGGGTCGCTGGAGTCCGTGATTTGTGCGACGTTTCGGCGGGCCCTTCTACGGAAAGAGACCGAGCCCTATGGGATAGAACCTGATGCTATAAATACTTTTTTTTTTTTTTCGCATATCCTGATGGCTGCAGAAATGTGGTTTCTGAGGAAAATGCAAAGAATACCATGGACGGACAGAAAAACGAATGACCAAGTACTACAGGAGACAAATGAAACTCGTAAATTGATTAGAGAAGTTAGACGTAGACAGTGAAAATAAAAATTTTTGGATATGTTATGAGAAGAAATGACTTGGAGAACTTGGTGACAACTGGCAAGATCGAAGGGAACAGACCAAGAGGAAGAACGAGAGGAAAATACCTGGATGGCTTGGCCACATGGCATGGACGAGACAGGAACACTGAGCTGATCCACGACTCTGGTGATCGAGTGAAATGGCAAGCATGACCGCCCACGCTTTCCGACATGGCACATGATTGATTGATTGATTGATTGATATCCTTTACATGGCGTCGCTGTCAACATCAGCATCTTTCAGCTGACTGTTGATTTTTGGCAAGGTTACGCTCAGTAGTTTGCCATTCCTTTCTGAGCGACCGGCTCACATACCCCGTAAGTTACCGGCGCGGAGAGAACCGCTACTGATTCTCGCGCAACGTCACGTTATTTACTAGAGTATACGAGATTACGGAGAAATTCGTGTAACCTCTAGACCAGGGAGACCGGCAAATACATAATAGGAAATAAAAATCGTTAGGTATGTATAGCTCCTGCGAAAAAGTGAGGTATACTGAACACGGACACAGAGTACATACCTTACAACGAACTCCACAATGATGGACATAGCTAACGAGGAAAATCCAGAAACAATAATAAAATACATAATAAGAATAAGTACACTACGACACAACGAAAGACGAATCGATTATACTAATCTTCATCAGGAACGGAACAACACAAACACATCTCAAGAAAAACATGAAATTAGAGAATTTAATCATATATTAAAACACAATGTTCACCATTGTGGAGTTCGTTGTAAGGTATGTACATTGTGTCTGTGCCATCACTTGATCGCGGGAATCAAACATACACCACTGTTGTCATTTCTCATTGTTATATCCTGCCGCAGCCGTGACTTCACTTCTCGTTGCTAGAAAGTCGAAATAATTGGACAGCCAAAGTGAGCAATCTGGACATTTTAAGGGGAGCTAGGTCGCAAAGGCAACTTATCACAAACATTAGAAAGAGGCAGTCTTCGTGTTTTGCCACGTTATGATAAGACAAACACTGGAACATGTGACAACGGACAGATCTGCAGAAAGAGAGATAGAGGAAGACAGAGTGAGAAGATTCTTGACAGTCTTGTGTCATGGCACGGAAAGGAGTCAACACATGAATTGATCTATCACGTCGGAGATCGCAATTTGTGGAGAAGTATGATCGCCCACGGCAACCGGCAGGGCACTGGATGATGATGATAATCCTGTTATTAATCAGATACCACACATATATGCATTGAATGACACAATCAATGGACACCGAAAGTCCACGAAATCAACAGCGATCATATCTTAGTCAATGGTAGGTCAGCATGGCCGAATGGATAAGCTCTCGCGTTCGGTGTGCTGATGCCGAGGTAGTGAGTTCAATCCCTACACTGGTCAGTTGGACTAAAATGTTGACTTCTTGTCCTTGACTTGGGGACGTTAATTACAAGTACTTCTGAAGTCAGAGTGGATTCGCCTGATGGCGAGAGACACTGGTAATCAATCAATCATGTGCCATGCCGGAAAGCGTGGACGGTCATGACTCGCCATTTCACTCGATCACCAGAATCGTGGATCAGCTCAGTGTTCCTGTCTTGGCCATGCCATGTGGCCAAGCCATCCGGGTATTTTTCTCTCGGTCTTCCTCTCGGTCTGTTCCCTTCAATCTTGCCAGTTGTCACTAACTTCTCCAATCCATTTCTTCTCATAACATGTCCAAAAAATTTTGACTGTCTACATCTAATTTCTCTAATCCCGGGAAGGTTAATCGGGTCAACAAATGCCCGCAGAAGTCGGATGTGTCGGCCTGACGGCGCAAGAACGCAGATCTGCTGTAAACAGGCACAACGCAGTCACGTCCGGAAAAAATAACTCCGGATGAACGCAGAAGAAGAAGAAGAAGAAGAAGAAGAAGAAGAAGAAGAAGAAGAAGAAGAAGAAGAAGAAGAAGAAGAAGAAGAAGAAGATTTCTCTAATCAATTTACGATTTACGATGTTCATTTGTCTCCTGTGGTACTTGGTCATTGGTTTTTATGTCTGTCCAGGGTATTCTTTGCATTTTCCTCAGAAACCACATTTCTGCAGCCATCAGATGTTTTTCAGCCTGACTGCTCATTGTCCAAGTTTCACATCCATACAAAAGAATAGGCTCTATGTATCCCCTCAACACTCTCTTTCTCGTTTCAATTGACATCTTTTTATTGGTCAGAATGTTTTTCATCTTGCTAAAGGCTACTTTCGCAATGGCGATTCTTGTTCTAATCTCTTCAAGGCATCTCCCATCAGATGTTATTATAACTGTTCCGAGATAATTGTACCTGGTCACTTGTTGAAGAATATTCCCATTTACTTGTATATTACATTGTGGCACTTCTTCCTTCCTAATGACGACCATAACCTGTGTCTTCTTACAATTTAATTCTAACCCCAGCTGCTCACTGTGTACAACAACCGCATCTACTAATTGGTAATAGAGAAATCTAACTCACACGCAAAAATCAGCCCAGTGCGTTAGAAGTAGTAGCATGCGTATGGACTACGCTTGAGTTCAAGGCGAGAGAACATTAAAACAAAAGTCTACGGAACACAATCTCACCCTCCTCTCCCCCCCCCCCCCCCCCCGTTTTCCGCGTTTGCTGTCTTCAGGAGTCCGCGGGCCTTGAAGTCCCTGTGCTGATGAGTCCCCTTAACCATCCTTACACAGTCGGTACTGCCGATGACCACTATCTTTTTTCTTCTGTGTCCGTCCTTCAGCAGAACGTGGCAATCAATCCCGGATTGATATTCTAGGCAATGTTACGTTCAGTAGTTTGCCATTGCTTTCTGGACGAGAAGTCAACCTTTAAGTTCTTGTGACCGGTGTTGGGAATGAACTCACTACCCGGCCCTTGGCACAAACACCATAACCTCTCTGCCACGCTGATCGTACATTACGCTAATCAACCAAAACGCCTCTGTACAAGAGGTTTGTATCACCGCCTCGGATTCTCAGATAAGTAGCACGCTTTTTTTCATTTTAATTTTTCATTTTCTTTTCATTTTTCTAATGTTTTTCATTTTTCCATTGTTCTCATCATTCGGTTGGTATGCCTTAATGTAGTCACTCTAGCGTCTCCCCCGTGTTTATATGTTGCGTGTATGTATTTGTTTGCTGATGGAGGCTAGTCGCCGCAACGCCTTGTTTTCCGTAATTGTGTTCTGTCAAGCTGCATTACTTCGTGTTATTGTGTATTGTGTACAAGATAAGACATCCTTGCTCCTGCCTCCAGCATGTTCGTTCTGACACACTATACCACTTGCTTATATTCTAACTGTCATAATGTTCCACACCTCACCTGTCTTAGTACCTGCCAAAGGTAAACCAAACACTTGCCTGCCAACTGACAGGTTAGGGCCCAATACACCTCAATAACAGGGTCTGACTTTAATCCCGACGAACGCGACTCGGGGGTCGGCCGGGCACCGTTCGACGACCACTTTAGGACTCTCGAGAATTAATGGAAAGGAAAGAGTACAGGGGGTTTACTTGGTTAAAGCACCTCATGCTTCACCTGGGTACAAACCTAGAGAGGACATATGTCAGTCAGTCAGTCAGTCAGGCGGTCAGTCAGTCAGTCAGGCGGTCAGTCAGTCAGTCAGTTAGAAAGCTAGAAAGTAAGTCGGCTTCCGACTTCATGGCAATGGGTAACCCATAATTGCTGCTTTCCTGTGCCAGCGACAACCACACAAAATGTGCCTCACTGCCCTATGTTAAAAGTGAAACTGACAACAGTCCCGACAAAACCGCCAGCTCGCACACGCATGCATACATAGGGTCGCTGCCGGAATATGCACAAGCGGGCGCGTCAGTATTAGTTAAGAGGTTAAGATGATAACGTCATAAGCGCGCCACGACGAGTTTTCAATTCCTCCGCCCGACGTCCACAAAGGGCGGGAAAGACTGGCAATCTATTCCCTCGTGCATTCAGGACTGTGATGTTCCTAACACTTTGCGGATATATAGCAGCTTCCTGCTTTGGGACATGAACCCACTACCCCGCCATCAGCCCATATGATGTGTAAGCGCGAACGCTCTTACCCTTTCGGCCACGCCGATTTCTGCCTAATTTACCTGTGTAAATTAAACCGATTACCTACACATTTACCTGTGTAAATGAAACCGACTACCTACACATGTACCTGTGTAACTTAAACCGACTACCTAGACACTTACCTGTGTAAATTAAACCAACTACCTATACACTTATCTGTGTAAATGATAACGACTGCCTACACACGTAGCTGTGTAAATGAAACCGACTACTTACACACTTACCTGTATAAATTAAACCAACTACCTACACACTTACCTGTGTAAATTAAACCAACTACCTACACACTTACCTGTGTAAATTAAACCAACTACCTACACACTTACCTGTATAAATTAAACTGACTACCTATACACTTACCTGTGTAAATTAAACCAACACTTACCTTTTCAGATTTTTATATACATTGGCATGTCCATTGCAGGACGTTGTCGTCAATCCCAGGCTGATTTTCTAGGCTACTATACCTCCAGTAGCTTGCCATTATGTCGGCTCCGTGGCATTTCGTGATCCCGTATATCCGCGTTCCAAACACATCTGCGCGCGAATTGGCAGTAGACCGCGTTGCGTTGGATTTTTTACGAAATGGTATGGGTGCCGGTCGTTCAGAAAGCAATGGCAAACTACTGAACGTGCACTTGCCAAGGGATCACAACAGCAACAAATGCTGGTATTGACTGTAACGTCCTGTAAAGGATATGCAACTAACTTTTATTTTAGCTTCTTGCCATCGCTTTCTGAACGAGATGTAGTGGTGTTGAAAATACATATCATTCGACAATTCTCATTTTCAATGCGTTGTTAATCTCTCTAGACTCTAGACGTTAATGTCGATTTCCTTTTGTTGAAAACATTTTTGGCCATTCCTATTCTCTCCCTATTTGATTTCTGATTCACTTCTACCGTCATCATATCCTAGAGAGGAGAACCTATATAGCATACCCGCTACTTAACCTATCAAAAGGCTGTTAATTACCTGAAATTTTGCCGGCGCAAATTAACCAGCGATTCAATCACCCAGTGAATATTTGATCTGTCAAAGGGCCCCAAACAATCGCGTTCAGTCTCCAGGTTTCTATTGGATCAAAGCGGCCAGGCCCGAAATAAGCGGTCAATAAGGGAGGTAATCTGTTTAGTGTACACACAATTCTACAGATAAGCAGTCTCTATTATCTCCCTGTCAGCGGTGACGCGCATGCCAGGCACACAAAGGGCCGTATTTGTCCAGTTTCCCGATTCACTGGTCAGTATACACTTGACCTCTGGTCAGCTGTATGTCATCGAAGCAACAATACCTGGTCAGCCAGTCTGCACTGTTTACACAAGTTGTGGATGGCGGGAATAGTAAACGATGCACGGATTTCCCGCCAAAACGAAAAATTATGTAACGTGGAAATGGTAGGTTGATTGGCTGGTAAAGTGATTGGATAGTACGTTGGTCGGCTGGTAAGTAGGTGGATAGGCAGGTAGGTTGATTGATTGGTAAGTTAGACTGAATGGTTGGTTGACTGGTTGGTAATTAGGTTGATAGGTAGGTAGGTTGACTGATTGGTATGTTAGGTAGAATGGTTGACGGGCAGGTTGATTGGTTGGTTACTTGGTGAAATCTAGAAGACTGAGCTTTAACTCTTAAGTCCGGAGTACTAGCGTTCAGTACGTCTGAGCCGTGAAAAGAACTTACATTTATCGAAATCAGATTAATATCTATATATAGAGACTGACCTCGTAACCCAGGGCCGAAGTACCGCTAGCACGGGGTCTGTGTTGCCGAGCACTCCGACATCTCTCTCAGCCTGAAACTATATGGATATACCAGACCGGTACTGAAACTTCACATCCATGGAGAGGCAAGTCTCAGGATGCCACCAGACTATACTGCACAGAGAGAGAGAAAGAGAGAGAGAGAGAGAGAGAGAGAGAGAGGCAAGTCTCAGGATGCCACCAGACTATACGGCACAGAGAGAGAGAGAGAGAGAGAGAGAGAGAGAGGCAAGTCTCAGGATGCCACCAGACTATACGGCACACAGAGAGTGGCAAGTCTCAGGATGCCACGAGACCACGAGTCAGTACGTCGCAGAGAGAGAGAGAGAGAGAGAGAGAGAGAGAGAGAGAGAGAGAGAAGTCTTAGGATGCCACCAGACTATACGGCACACGGGGAGAGGCAAGTCTTAGGATGCCACCAGACTATACGGCACACAGGGAGAGGCAAGTCTTAGGATGCCACTTGACTATATGGCACACGGGGAGAGGCAAGTCTTAGGATGCCACCAGACTATACGGCACACAGGGAGGAGCAAGTCTTAGAATGCCACCAGACTATACGGCGCACAGGAAGAGGCAAGTCTCAGGATGCCACCAGACTATACGGCACACGGGGAGAGGCAAGTCTTAGGATGCCACCAGACTATACGGCGCACAGGGAGAGGCAAGTCTCAGGATGCCACCAGACTATACGGCACACAGGGAGAGGCAAGTCTTAGGATGCCACCAGACTATACGGCACACAGGGAGAGGCAAGTCTCAGGATGCCACCAGACTATACGGCACACGGGGAGAGGCAAGTTGTAGGATGCCACCAGACTATATGGCATACAGGGAGAGAGAGAGGCAAGTCTCAGGATGCCGCCAGACTATACGGCACACGGGGAGAGGCAAGTCTCAGGATGCCACCAGACTATACAGCACACAGGGAGAGGCAAGTCTTAGGATGCCACCAGACTATACGGCACACAGGGAGAGGCAAGTCTCAGGATGCCACCAGACTATACGGCACACGGGGAGAGGCAAGTTGTAGGATGCCACCAGACTATATGGCACACGGGGAGAAGCAAGTCTTAGGATGCCACCAGACTATACGGCACACAGGGAGAGAGAGAGGCAAGTCTCAGGATGCCACCAGACTATACGACACACAGGGAGAAGCAAGTCTCAGGATGCCGCCAGACTATACGGCACACAGGGAGAGGCAAGGGTGAGGCCTGGCTCGGGCACCTCCCCTCCACGGGTGTGTGATCTTTCATTGTCAAACTATTCCAACCTGCAAATATCACAGCTCTGCTGTAAACAGGCACAACGCAATTACGCCTTAAACAAACATTTCGGACGAACGAACAAGCAGAAGAAGAAGAAGAAGATATCAATCCAATGTGAGGGAGAAAGTGGAAATTAAGATGTAAGAGAATGTGACAAAAGCACTTTATAGTAAGATGCGGCAATAAAAGATAGTTCACTGCCTGCGTTAGTAAACCTACACACACACAGACACACCTCACATAGCGCGCCTATACACACACACACACACACACACCCACACAGCCACACACTCCTTGCTGTAGAAACGGGTTTGACCAATGAATGCTTGCGACCCTAACTCGCTTTCTATTCATCAAGGTCAGCTTCTTCTTCTTCTTTTGTTCGCTTGAAATATGTCTATAACTGCAATGTTGTCTCTTGTATGAATTTAACTACTCAGCGGTAAATACAGTTTATCTTCCACTGTCGTCTCTCTAGGCCAGAAGGTTTGCCTAGACAGGTTGTAATTCGGGCAGTCTTGGAGTCTGTGCTCTGCTGTCTGCGACACCAATCCACATGTGCACATGGCTGATTCAATCAATCAATCATGTGCCATGCCGGAAAGGGTGGGCGGTCATGACTCGCCTTTTCACTCGATCACCAGAGTCGTGGATCAGCTCAGTGTTCCTGTCTCGTCCATGCCATGTGGCTAAGCCATCCAGGTATTTTCCTCTCGGTCTTCCTCTTGGTCTGTTCCCTTCGATTTTGCCAGTTGTCACTAGGTTCTCCAATCCATTTCTTCTCATAACATGTCCAAAAAATTTTGACTGTCTACGTCTAATTTCGCTAATCAATTTACGAGTTTCATTTGTCTCCTGTAGTACTTGGTCATTGGTTTTATCTGTCCATGGTATTCTTTGCATTTTCCCCAGAAACAACATTTCTACAGCCATCAGATGTTTTTCAGCTTGACTGCACATTGTCCAAGTTTCACATCCATACAAAAGAACAGGCTCTATGTATCCCCTCAGCACTCTTTCTCGTTTCAATTGACATCTTTTTATTGGTCAGAATGTTTTTCATCTTGCTAAAGGCTACTTTTGCCATGGCGATTCTTGTTCTAATCTCTTCAAGGCATCTCCCATCAGATGTTATGGCTGGATTCACTAGTCTTGAATTTTGTATACATGTGGTTCCGTAATCTACTGTGTCTTGTTCTGAGACGCAGAATAATGACTTGTTGGTCTGTCCATAATGTGGTAGTCGTCTTGAACAGATTTTGGTGGCTTTCTGACTGATTTGATCATTCTTTTCTTTTGATGGTATGTAACGGGCACATCAGGCTGTTCTTCTTTTGCCTTCTTTAGCCAATTGATCAGCTCTGTCGTTTCCGGGTATTCCACAGTGGGATGGTATCCACTGTATGGTGACCTTATGCTGACTGCTAAGTTCAGAAAGTAGTGTCCTTAGTACTGGCAATTTCCCAGACAGGAGCGCCCCGAGTACTGATTTTGCATCTGTCAATAGCACCACAGGTTGTGTACCATGGCTGGTATTTAGTAATTTCTCTGTTGCTATCTTGATTGCCTCAATTTCAGCATCATAGTTATGGCAGTACTTTCCTGCTGATACTCTGGCCGTGCCCCTTGTATTATTTGGGTATTCTATGTACACTCCCGCTCCTCCATTTCGAACAGCATTTTGTAACCCATCTGTATAGATTCGGATCCAGAGGTCCTGTGGGTATTCTTCATCAAAAAGCTGGGAGTAACTGTTCTGCGATGTACACTGTTCTGTTCTTCCTTGTCAAATATTCCTCTCACTTTTGTCTGGATTTGTAGTGCTAGTCTATGTTCATCTTTCCATGGAGTTCGCTCTGGAATAGTTTTCAGGGGGATACCACCTGTGGGCAGATCGGTGGTTTCTCTGTAGAGTTGTTTGGCCTGGTGGATAAAACTACTTCTTTTCAACCGCCCCATAGCTAGGTTTTCAAATCTGGTCTTCATAGGGTGGCCTGGCAAGCTGAGGAACTTTTCTTCTTGTATTAGCGTTTTCGTATCTCTGCGCTCACTCAGTGCCTGTGTCCTCCCCATCTTCTCCATCTCCACTGTTCAGCAAACACGTGGCAAGGTTTAAAAAAATGCGCATGCGTAGTTCTCTCAAAAGCCAATATATTGCAGCAGTACTATGGGAGGATGAACTACTGAACGTAAACTTGCCAAGATATCAACAACAGCAGAAAAATGCTGTTGCTGACAGCGATGTCCTATATATACGATATGCAAAAAAAAAAAAAAAAAAAAACAATGGGAGGAGATTACAAACAACCAATAATTGTTGGGGTTGATTACAACGTTATGTAACGGATTTGCAACTAACTTCTAATCTGTGAATGTTAGAGGCTGATAGAGGCGGTATTTAACAAATTATCTTGTGTTAGATAAATAGCTTTTTTTATTTAAAACCGTTGCTGAGAATGACATAACTAGGACAAAATATGAATACAGATACAAGTATGCATGCATCTAACGCAAGAAGCAAAATGTGAAAAGTAATACGTAAAAAAAAAAAAAAAATAACGGACAGTAAAATTGAAGAAAAAGACAGCATAACAGGCAGTCATTATACACCAATAGGCAGACAAATTCTATCCAATAGAGGGATGGATTCGGCCTCGTTCAACAGCTTCTACAGAGTCCGTTATAATTGAGGTCCGTCTTTTGTTGTTGTTGTTGTTGTTGTTGTTGTTGTTGTGTTGTTGTTGTTCTGTGTGTGTGTGTGTGTGCGTGCGCGCGCGCGTGTGTGTGTGTGTGTGTGTGGTGAGGTTTGATATTCTTTCCTTTCTTTCCAGTTAGTCGTACACAGGACTGGTTATACTTTCTTCTCTCTGCTCCTCGGGTTTGCTTGGGTCTGATGAGACTTGCACTGACTGGCAGTTTCTTTATTGCGTTGAACTAGAACTCGTGAGGACCGGTCCCTAGGAGGACCTGCCAGATTCAGCGGCCTCCCAGATGTTCATTGCTTACTCTAAAAGGACGGGTCTTAAACTCCGTTAGTCCTCAGAAGGACTGGTATAGTCCTCACAAGGACTGGTCTTGAACTCGTTTAGTCCTCACAAGGACTAGTATTGGTTAAATTTGGTCCTCACAAGGACTGGTGTTGGTTATATTTATTCCCTACAAGGACATTGGCAAGGGCAGAGAACTCAAAGGCAATCCCAAGTCCCACCCTTCATCAGATGTCCATACGACCCCTGCACGTTCTTCCATGAGTTTGCACCAGCCACCCCTTCTCTCAATACAACAACAACAACAAAGAACAAACAATACCAATAACCACATAGCAAGACCACAAAACCACATAATTTCTCTCTCTCTCTCTCTCTCTCTCTCTCTCTCTCTCTCTCTCTCTCTCTATCTAGCTCTCTCTCTCTCTCTCACACACACATTCTGAAGAAAGAAGGCCATTTAATAAAATAATAATTACAAATATTAATTGCCCTCTCTTCCTACTGGTTTTCAGAATTCTGTTCGTTATGTTTCGGGTTTGATGCCTTTTCCAGTTCTGCAGGTATGAAGGAAGTATATGCGAGGAGAAATCAATAGAAAAGCTGAGGTTCAGTAGAAGAAACCCACGTATACACAGAAAGAACTTGTTGGTGAAGTAAAATGAGATTTGACGAAAGAATTGTTAACAACAATATTAGCAAATATTTTGTCAATGCCTGAGTGTGAGCGTAACAATAACACAAAGACGAAAGTAACAACAATAACGATTACAACAACAATTATAACAATAACAAGAACAAAAAGTAGCCATACAAATGTAACAACGCCGATTAGTACAACAACAAGCATCAGTAACTGCAACAATTGAATAACAACAACAATTATATCTGTAAAAACAACATCGGCGTTCCCTGACTACACTTATAAGAATGACAAAAGCAAAAATAACAATAATAATTATCTGATTATGTGGCTGTTTCGGGATTTGAAATTTAAATATTGAGCACAACCCACTACTGGCAACGCCGATTGCATTCTGATATGAACCTAAGGCCTATCTACGTCAATATGGAAGCACTATACTCGAGTTTCGCCCTCATTTGAGCTCATCAGTAGTGCATATCCCTGACCGGATCCGGAAACAGTCCCGGATCACGCTTGTGAAGCGGGTGTGTAACCACGCGGCACACACTGGACACACCAAATTATCACAACAGAATACCACAACGCTACCCATCGTAGGCTATGCTCAAGATTGCCCAATCGCCGCGACCGACGTCCGTCAATCGATGGGACCCGGCGATTGGGCAATCTTGAGCATAGCCTACGATGGGTAGCGTTGTGGTATTCTGTTGTGATAATTTGGTGTGTCCAGTGTGTGCCGCGTGGTTACACACCCGCTTCACAAGCGTGATCCGGGACTGTTTCCGGATCCGGTCAGGGATATGCACTACTGATGAGCTCAAATGAGGGCGAAACTCGAGTATAGTGCTTCCATATTGACGTAGATAGGCCTTAGGTTCATATCAGAATGCAATCGGCGTTGCCAGTAGTGGGTTGTGCTCAATATTTAAATAATAATTATAACAATAATTATAACAATACTATTTTTATTGCGGTCACTCGCTTTGAATTCAAGCGCAGTCCATACACACTACTTATAGCAGTGCTGGACTGAATTTTGCGTGTGGATTAGCTTTCCCTATTAACAATGTCCCTCGCCGTCAAGCGAACCCACTCCGACTTCAGAGGTACTTGTAATTTACGTCCCAAAGTCAAGGACGACAGGTCAACATTTTAGTCCAGCTGTCCGGTGTAGGGGTTGAACCCCTTACCTCGGCATCAGCACACCGGATGTTTAAGAACACGCGTTCTTATCCATTCGGCAATGCTGACCTACCAATAATATTTTAACGAGCGTAAACTTTATCTTTTGAGAGCTCGGCATTGGGTTCGTTCCACGCGCCAGTCAGTTGGACTTAAATGTTGACCACTTGTCCAGAAGGCAAGAGCGAACTCATCATCATCATCATCCTCTGCCTTTCTAGCTGGCGTGAGCGATCATGCCTCTCCACAAATTGCGATCTTGCATGGACCCATCGTGTGTTGACTCCCTTCTATGCCATGACACCAGACTGTCAAGAATCTCCTCACGCCGTCTTCTCCGATCTCTCTTTCCAAATCTTTCCGGTTGACAAAACATGTTCCAGTTTTTGTCTTCTAATAATGTGGCCAAAAAAAGATGACTGGCTCTTTCTGATGTTTGTGATAAGTTGCCTTTGCGACTTATCTTCCCACAAAATGGCAAACTTCTAAATGTTAAATGTCCTAGTATGCCACAAACAGCCAACAGACGCTGGATGTGACTGCGACGTCCTACCAAGGACATGCAATTTTAAAAAAAAAACAATAATATGAGTAAGAACAACACCAACAACATCATTATCAACACCAACAACAACATTATCAACACCAAAAACATCATTATCAACACCAACAACATCATTATCATAACAGCAACAACATCATTATCATAACAGCAACAGTAAGAACACTAATAATAACATCATTGTCCAGACCATAACGCGGAGAAAAAGAACAAGAGAAAGGGGAGGGTGAGCAGAGAAAGAACACGTGCAGCCTACCTTAATGGTCTCCTCCACGGAGTAACAGGTCGCCGAAGTAGGGCACGCCTTTCTAATCCTGCATTTGAGGTGGTCGGGTTGGCTCGACATCGCCACCGTTGTCGTCACGCTCTGCTGGCGCTCTCCGACCCGCGCCTGGCAGTGTTGATGTGGCTGCAGGTAGGCGGCCTCCGAGTGGTAGTTGCTGCCGTAACCGGTGGCATCTCTGCCCAGGTCGCTTCTCAACGACTTCGGTGACTCACTCATGGCCAGTCATTAGGGATCTAGGCAAGAATGGTAGCCAGGTCAGGCCGACTCGTGGCGAGCAACATTTGGCTAACATGTATGCGGATTACATGTTCTGTCCATGTGAACTCATTCAGTACTATACGTCTTTTTAAAGATCGTATTTTAGACATTATGTGTTTTTAATTAATGATGGCTAGTTGTCTGTCTTCTGAATCCAGGGGTTTGTATTATAAGTTAAAATACTACATGTTATAGAAATATTGAACAATACACGCGTGTATAAATAGCAGTGTGAAAGAGGCACTATCATGTCCGTTTACAGGGAACACAGAAATTTAGAGGTACTGGGTCCATCCTTTTGGGGTCAGAGATATTTATAGGCACCGTGTCCATCTCTAAAGGCTATAGATATTTAGAGCTAAGGTGATCGTCTCTAAGGAACAGAGAGATTTAGAAGTACCGTGTCCACTTGTAGAGAACAGAGAGATTTAGAGGTACAGTGTCCATCCCTTGGAGACACAGAGATTTAGAGGTACTGTGTCCATCTTCAGGGGACAGAGAGACTTAGAGGTACTGACAATTAATAGCCATTTTACGGAATAGTTATTTTGCTTTTTTACAATAGTCATTCATTCATTCATTCATTCATTCATTCAGTAGCATGTCCTTTGCAGAACCTCGATCCCATAACAACCTTCCGGAAAACCTCTCGATCATGAGCAAGATGCCCCGCGCCCAGTACACCCATCTGGAGATCAACCGCCACATCCTGAACCCATTTTCTCTTTGGCCTTCCTCTTCCTCTCTTCCCAGGCGTATACTCCTCCATTGTTGTTCTCTCCAAACTTTCATGACTTTTCAAGTGACTAAAATATTTCAATTTTCTTTGTTTTATCGTCTTTAATAGCCAACCTTCTTCAATATTGAACTCTTGAAGTATGGTTGCATTTGTTCTTTTCTTTACCCAGGATATTCTTAGAACTCGTCTATAACATCTATATTCAAAGGCATTTATGCGCTGTTCAGCTTGTTTAGTAAGTTTCCAGGTCTCACAGGCGTATTTTGCAATGGGAAAGATGCATGCTCTTAAAAAATCTAATTTTTGTAGCTCTGTCTGTCCCACTCCATAATTTATTCAGTTGTTTTAGTCTTTGAAGAGCAATGGATAGTCGCCCTTTAATTCCTGTCGTTGTGTCACCGTTGTTGGTATTCAATGACCCAAAATATTCAACATTTTCCACCACCCCCAATTTTTCCTCATTAACAAATATTTCTTTCTCCAGAATGGTTTTATCTGTATGCATTATCTTTGTTTTTGCCATGTTAAGATATAAGTTGTGATTTTACAATAGTGCGAACCAGACATATCGTGAGTATTATTTCTAAACATAACCCCCCCCCCCCCCCATCCGCGGACTGGCAACAAACCTTGGTCCACCTTTCCGCTAGCTTGTTGATGTTAAACGTTAGTTGCGTATCCTTTACAGGACGTGGCAGTAAACCCCAAGATTTTTATAAATATGTCTTTGCTGTTTGTGATCTCTCGACAAGTTTACGTTCAGTAGTTTGCCATTGCTTTATGAACAACCGGCACCCATATCATGTGGTAAAAAAATCCAAACGCAAGGTGGTCTGCTGCCAAATCGCCCCTCAGCTGTGTTTCGAACGCGGTATGCGGGATTAGGAACTGCGTCCGTAACGCCTTCACCACTTAGAGCTTGTTGGTGACTTCAAGGACAACTAGTTTTTGGCCTTAAACCAGTTGTGTACCGCCTCCATTACCTTGTTGTCCTCTGCAAACCTCTGACCCGGCAAATGTTCTCTCCAGGGGCCAAACAAGTGACACTCGGGCGGCGCCAAGTCGGGACTCTATGCTGGAGGTTTCAAGACCTCATCTGCACAGGTGATGACATTTTCTGGCACGCATTATAGGCCTGGTCGACCCGGGCGAGGAGGGGTAGAAGGGGAGAGGGCGAGTCAATTTTAACAATTCGAATTCACCCCGATGGGCATCGAACCCATAACCATCAGACGGGCTGGTGAGAGCGTAGCCACTATCCTAGCGCATGATGCCAAATTTGTGACCCTTTGACAACAGAGTTCGTTCGTTCATTCGTTAAAAGTAGTAATGCAGCAGATTAACAGCAGTAGTATGTAGAAGATAAAATGTTTTGCGTATCCTTTTACGGGACTTAGCTGTCAACAGCAGCATCTTTCAGCTGTCTGTTGATCTCTTGGCAAGATTACGCTCAGTAGTTTGCCATTGCTTTCTGAGCGGCCGGCTCAGTATCCCGCAAGTCACGAGCGGGGGTCGAACCGCCTCAACTCTCGCTCCTCTACGAGACTCTGCGTGATAAACGGGATTACAGAGAGAAAGTGTTGTAACCCCACAGCCAGAGAGACCGGCATGTAGAAGATACAGTTAGGAAATAATAGCTTCTAGCGCCAACCTCATCTGGCGATCAGATGCCACAAGCAGGACAAGGTCGCAATAATGCAGACGAGACTACAGAACTGACACAAACCGCCCCCCCCCCCCCTTTCCCTCCTAAAAAAAAAACACAAACGTGACAAGAATTCCAAAAGAGCAAATGAGATGAGCTCTTAATGCTGACTAATGGAGAGATTAGCAGGCAGAATGATGGGTTTAATGGCTGCCTGGGCAGAGGCGGAGAAGGAAGACAGGAGACAGCTCCTTAACAGAGTCTGTGCTAAAAATAGAGTAGGTTTGGGCCAAACAAAAAGTAGGCGTGGACCAAACAAAACCGAAAGACGAAAAATGAGAAGCAGAGGTGTGTCAACGGTATGGCTTAGCAGTTGTTAATATGGTAGAAGACATGTTATATTATAACGCAATGACAATATTTCAGCGATATATTAGCCCATGGCAGATACAGGAAGAGGTTAAGACAATTAATCATCCCATGGCACTTAATCATTTAAGAGGGCAGTCTGAGTTGGGCTTGACTATCCACTAGTTGAAGGCTGCATGGGCTGTGATACATGGGCTGTGATACATGAGTTGTGATATATGGGCTGTGATACATGAGCTGTGATACATGGGCTGTGATACATGGACTGTGATACCTGGGTTGTGATACATGGGCTGTGATACATGAGCTGTGATACATGAGTTGTGATATATGGGCTGTGATACATGGGCTGTGATAAATGGGTTGTGATACATGGGTTGTGATACATGCGCTGTGTGAAACATGGGCTGTGATACATGAGTTGTGATATATGAGATGTGATACATGGACTGTGATACATGGGCTTTGACACATGGGCTGTGATACATGAGCTGTGATACATGGGATGTGATACATGGGCTGTGATACATGGGCTATGATATATGGGCTGTGATACATGGGATGGGATGTGATACATGAGCTGTGATACATGGGCTGTGATACATGGGTTGTGGTACATGGGATGTGATACATGAGATGTGACACATGGGCTGTGATATATGGGATGAGATACATGGGCTGTGACACATGAGCTGTGACACATAGGTTGTGATACATTGGCTGTGATACATGGGCTGTGATACATGGGGTGTGATATATGGGTTGTGATACATGGAATGTGATACATGGGCTGTGACACATGGGCTGTGACATATGGGCTGTGATACACGGGCTGTGACACATGGGATGTGATACATGGGCTGTGACACATGGGCTTGACACATGTGATGTGAGACATGGGCTGTGATACATGTGTTGTGATACATGGGTTGTGATATATGGGTTGTGATACATGGGTTGTGATACATGGGCTGTGACACATGGGCTGTGATACATGCGCTGTGTGATACATGGGCTGTGATACCTGGGTTGTGACACCTGGGTTGTGATACATGGGTTGTGATACATGGGCTATAATACATGGGCTGTGATACATGGGATGTGACACATGCGCTGTGATACATTGGCTGTGATACATGGGCTGTTATACATGGGCTGTGATACATGGACTGTGATACCTGGGTTGTGATACATGGGCTGTGATACATGAGCTGTGATACATGAGTTGTGATATATGGGCTGTGATACATGGGCTGTGATAAATGGGTTGTGATACATGGGTTGTGATACATGCGCTGTGTGAAACATGGGCTGTGATACACGAGTTGTGATATATGAGATGTGATACATGGACTGTGATACCTGGGTTGTGATACATGGGCTTTGACACATGGGCTGTGATACGTGAGCTGTGATACATGGGATGTGATACATGAGTTGTGATACATGGGCTGTGATATATGGGCTGTGATACATGGGATGTGATACATGAGCTGTGATACATGGGCTGTGATACATGGGTTGTGGTACATGGGATGTGATACATGAGATGTGACACATGGGCTGTGATATATGGGATGAGATACATGGGCTGTGACACATGAGCTGTGACACATAGGTTGTGATACATGGGCTGTGATACATGGGCTGTGATACATGGGGTGTGATATATGGGTTGTGATACATGGAATGTGATACATGGACTGTGACACATGGGCTGTGACACATGAGCTGTGACACATGGGTTGTGATACATGGGCTGTTATACATGGGCTTTGACACATGGGCTGTGATACATGAGCTGTGATACATGGTTTGTGATATATGGGTTGTGATATATGGGTTGTGATACATGGGCTGTGATACATGCGCTGTGTGATACATGGGCTGTGATACCTGGGTTGTGACACCTGGGTTGTGATACATGGGTTGTGATACATGGGCTATAATACATGGGCTGTGATACATGGGATGTGACACATGCGCTGTGATACATTGGCTGTGATACATGGGCTGTGATACATGGGCTGTGATACATGGACTGTGATACCTGGGTTGTGATACATGGGCTGTGATACATGAGCTGTGATACATGAGTTGTGATATATGGGCTGTGACACATGGGCTTGACACATGTGATGTGAGACATGGGTTGTGAAACATGGGCTGTGATACATGAGTTGTGATATATGAGATGTGATACATGGACTGTGATACCTGGGTTGTGATACATGGGCTTTGACACATGGGCTGTGATACATGAGCTGTGATACATGGGATGTGATACATGGGTTGTGATACATGGGCTGTGATATATGGGCTGTGATACATGGGATGTGATACATGAGCTGTGATACATGGGCTGTGACACATGGGCTTGACACATGTGATGTGAGACATGGGTTGTGAAACATGGGCTGTGATACATGAGTTGTGATATATGAGATGTGATACATGGACTGTGATACCTGGGTTGTGATACCTGGGTTGTGATAAATGGGTTGTGATACATGGGCTGTGATACATGGGAAGTGATATATGGGATGAGATACATGGGCTGTGACACATGAGCTGTGACACATGGGTTGTGATACATGGGCTGTTATACATGGGCTTTGACACATGGGCTGTGATACATGAGCTGTGATACATGGTTTGTGATATATGGGTTGTGATATATGGGTTGTGATACATGGGTTGTGATACATGGGCTTTGACACATGGGCTGTGATACATGAGCTGTGATACATGGGCCTTGATAATGGGTTGTGATACATGGGATGTGATACATGTAATGTGACACATGGGCTGTGATATATGGGATGAGATACATGGGCTGTGACACATGAGCTGTGACACATAGGTTGTGATACATGGGCTGTGATACATGAGCTGTGATACACGGGTTGTGATACATGGGTTGTGATACATGGGATGTGATATATGGGTTGTGACACATGGGCTGTGACACATGGGCTGTGACACATGTGATGTGAGACATTTTAATCAGTTAAAATGTTAGAAGATATCAACATTGATGGGAAAGATTTAAGAATAGTAAAGAATATTTACTGGAACCAAGTAGCAGCAATTAAAATTGGAAACAAAGAGGGTAGTTACGAACAGATAAAGCTAGGAGTACGACAAGGGTGTGTCTTGTCACCAGATCTCTTCTCCCTATATAGTGAAGTAATAATGAGAGAGATCAAAGAGATGCCAGGAATACTAGTTGGAGGTTATAATATAACGAACGAACGAACGAACGAACAAACTTTATTTTCAAAGGGTTAAGAATTGGGCACACAGGCCCGTCTAACATTCTGCCCTTCTATATATAAATAAAACACGCTATGCAGATGACAGAGTATTGTTGGCGGATAATTCAACAGTCCTACAACAATTGTTGGACATCATCTGCATATCTAATGTTATTGATGTATCGTCCCCCAATGTTGATTTCTTCCATATCTTCTGTATTTCTGAAAATATTTTCACCGTACATGGAAAACAGATCTGGAGACATTACACATCCCTGTCTCACACCTCTCTTAATAGGCTGATATTGACCTATTTCATTATCAATTCTTATGGCAGCTTGTTTTTTCCAATATATATGGTTTTTACAAGTCTAAGATCTTTTCCATCAATTTGTAGATCTTCAAGCATCCTTATCATGTTGACATGTCTTACTTTATCGAAAGCCTTTGTGTAGTCAATAAAGCTGAAGTGTAGATCTTTGTTTACTTCTATAGAACGTTCGATTACTGTTCTCAGTATATACACAGCATTTACTGTGCCCTTGCCTTCTACAAACCCTCATTGTTCCTCTCTTATTTCAGGTTGTATTTTTTTCCTAACTCTTTGCATGATAATTCTTAACAAAATCTTCGTGACGTGACTCATTATACTAATTGTTCGATGTTGACCACATTCCAAGGCTCCTGATTTCTTTGGGATTGCAATAAATACATAATTCATGATGTATATCTCCAGTATCATATATGGTATTCAGAATTCAGCTTTGCCATATATCTACAGTGACTTCCAAACATGGATTCATGTTTACCACCATTATTCATGACTCTGCAGCGCGCCTCACCTGTTGGGTCCACAGTCACCAACAGCAGTCATGTCTCTAAAGGTACGCCCAAGTTGCGTTCATCATCATCATGTGCCATGCCGATAAGCGTGGGCGGTCATGTTTTGCCATTTCACTCGATCACCAGAGTGGTGGATCAGCTCTGTGTTCTTGTCTCCACCATATCAATTGTCCAAATCATCCAGGCATTTACTTCTCTGCATTCCCCTTGTTCTTTTCCCCTTGTTCTTTTCCCCTCAGTCTTGCCAGTTGTCACAAAGATCTCAAATTTATTTCTTCTCATAACGTGTCCAAAAAATTGTGACTGTCTACGTCTAATTTCTCTAATCAGTTTACGGTTTTTATTTGTTTGTTGTAGAACTTGGTCATTGGTTTTCTGTCTGTCCATGGTATTCTTGGCATTTCCTTCAGAAACGACATTTCCACAGCCATCAGATCCACACCCAAACAAAAGTATAGCCTCTATGTAGCACCTCAACACTCTTTTTCTCGTTTCAATTGACATCTTTTTATTGGTCAGTATGTTTTTCATCTTGCTAAAGGCTACTTTCGCCATGTCAATTCTTGTTCTAATCTCTTCAAGGCATCTCCCATCGGATGTTATGACTGTTCCGAGATAATTGTACCGATTCACTTGTTTAGGAATATGCCCATTTACTCGTATATCATATTGTGGTATTTGCTTCTCCTTAGTGACTACCATATTCTGTGTCTTCTTACCATTTAATTCTAACCCTAGTCGCTTAAAAGTCGCTTAGAAGTCGATAGGTTCGACTTCATTGCACCGGTCTCTTTCCGCAGGGAGGAAAGTGTCGCACAAGGCACGAACTCCGTAGCTCTAGCCACGACCCACAGGAGTCTCCAAAAAATTTCACTCGTGAACCGAAGGACGCGGCCCGGAATCGAACCCACAACCTTCGGCGCCCGAGTCAAACAGCTTGACTACTTCGCCACATAGACTCAGTTCACTGTGTGCAACAACCGCGTCTACTAAATGTTGCAGATCCTGCTCATTGTCTGCTATCAATTCTGTATCATCCGCATATCTAATGTTAATATGTTATGTTACAATTTAAAAAAAAAAAAAACAGCTACGGCGCTCTAAAGTTACTCTCAGATAGTGAGTGGGTCGATAGTCATCAACAACAGTCATGTCTCTAAAGTTACTCCCAAGCTGTGTGTTACAATCAAAAACAGCTATCGTGTGACTAAACTTACTCTTAATTAGTGGATCCACAGTCATCAACAAGCCGGTCTCCCTGGTCTAGGTGTTACACGACTTTTCCGTAATCCCGTATACTCTCGTGAGTAACGTGTTGTGCGCGAGAATCGGTACCGGTTTTCTCCGCGTCGGTAACTTATGGGGTATGTGAACCGGTCACTCAGAAATCAATGGCAAACTACTGTTGCCAAGAAATCAACAATCAGCTGAAAGATCTCCCCCGATGTGTCTCCACCTTGCCGTGGTGGGGGTGCTTGCGTGTCCCATCGACCCCATGTGCTTGCCGATGGGTGAAAAATTACAATCGGACAGCATATGGGATAGGGACCAGACTAAGAGAGACACAACCTGCTGCTCTGCAGGTGAGACTGAGGATAGCAGTCCAAAATTTAAATCAGGCGCACGAAGGCAGAAGTTCTTGGTCCGGACAAAACACTAAAGGCTCCCTGTCGAGGGCTGTGGCTGAACGCCTCTAAGCCACAAACCCTCGGACCTGAGAGCTTGGCCGATAGCCACCTCTCGAAAAATAAAGGCGTGATACTGAGCAAGCTACATGCTCAGGTCTGATAGAAGTTCGAAGGCTCTCAGCTGGGGGATATGAGAGATTCCCGGATGAGAGGCCAGGCCGTTTCTCGTTCACTGCTACACGAAGGTAAGGTGCTGATCCGGCAGCACAAGTAGCCTACCTCGTGAGCGAGTACAAAAAGTCAAAAAGTGCCCCAGTCGAAGAAAGTGGCTGCGAAAACTGTATCTAACTCATAGAGAGTGTAGACAAAAGTGGAAGAACGCCTCAATGCCGCAAAATGGAACGCACGGCGAGCGAACCTATTGCGTGGTCCGAAGTCAAAAGCATGGGTGTCGCTTGCAGTCTGACCGTCCCTGGTGTGTGCTTGAGCGATCAGTGGCAAACGAGTTGCCCAACACATGGAAGTGAGGAACTAAAGCAGCCATGAGCAGGACGTGGCAACTCCTCGGATGAGCCCAGTCACAGAGCAATATGTGCCGGCTCTGCAATTATGGAAGCCTCCTTGGATAGCGAGGGAATGCTCATGGTCTGCCCCTGCCTTCCCTTGAGGGCCGACCACGATGTCGTTCGTCGTTCTATCTTGACCAGCTGAGATGTTAGCGACATCACAACAGTCCAACGTGCCTCGAAACCAGAGGATGGCTAACCTCATTAAAAATGCCCGCTGGAAGTCGGAAGTGTCGTCCTACGGGTGGCAAACTAAAAATTGACACTACGCAATTACGTCCGAGTGAAATGTCTCGTCCGAATGTCTCTCGTGCTAGGAACAGCTCTGACTACCTAGTTTCCGAATGCCGCTCTTGTTCGGAACAGCTCTGACTGGGTAGTTTTCCGAATGTCTGTTGAGCCTGGAAAAGCTCTGATGGGCGCAACGACAAGCACATGTCCGAAAACTCGCTGAGTGGATGCCGTCTGCAAACCTGTCTGGTTTGTGCGGGAATGACCCGGGGAAACGAAATGACCAATATATTGAAGTGAGGATTTAAAGCAGCCATGAGCAGGACGTGACGATCTCCCTCGGTGAGCCCAGATCCAGGGCGTTATGTGTCGGCCCTGCAACTATGGAAGCAACCTTGGATGGCGGAAAATGCTATGGACTGTCCCTGCCTTCCTTTGAGGGATGACCGTTGTCTTCGACCGTTCCACCTTGGCCAGCATGGTTGCAGATGGCGCCACAAAAGTGAGAGTCTCCCAGGAATGCTACCTGGTCAAAAATGCACGCTGAAGTCGATGTGTTGGCCTACGGGTTTCGGCCCAAGGGCGCATAACAGACACACCGCAATCACATCTGAAAAAACACTCCGGATGAACGAAAAGAAGAAGAAGAAGCTGAAAGATGCTGATGTTGACAGCAACGTCCTGTAAAGGAATGCGAACCCAAACAAAGTCACCAACAGCAGTCATGTCGCTAAAGTTACTACAACACGTTAAAAACAAAAAAAAAAAACAGTTACGAACTGTAATCGTGTTTCTAAAATTACTTTCAGAAGTGAGCGACTAAAATGTACGGCTGCCAACTTACGCTCTATGTAAAATACACGGCTGTCAACTGGCGCTCTAGGAAAAATATACGGCTGTTAACTTATACGCACGACTATCAACTTATGCTCTATGTATAATACAGAGCTATTAACGTATGTTCTATGTAATAGATACGGTTGTCAATGCATGTGCTATGTGAAAAGCAAGATTACCAACACATCATCTATGTCAAATACACAACTGTCAACTTACAATCTGTGTAAAATACACGGCTGTCAATTTATGCTCTACAAAATACACGGCTGTCAACTTATGCTGTATGAAAACTACACAGCTGCCAACATACGCTCAATGTAAAATACACGGCTGTCAACTGACATTCTATGAAAAATATACGGCTGTCAACTTATGTTCTTGTAAAATACACGGCTGTCAACTTCTGCTCTATGTAAAATACACGGCTGTCAACTGTCGCTCTATGTAAAACAGATAGCTGTCTATCTATCTGTGTGAAATATATGGATCGTATGCCATT
The DNA here is from genome assembly GCA_963921405.1 of Cepaea hortensis. Classification (NCBI taxonomy): domain Eukaryota; kingdom Metazoa; phylum Mollusca; class Gastropoda; order Stylommatophora; family Helicidae; genus Cepaea; species Cepaea hortensis. The sequence continues at coordinate 111,104,648 of OY992886.1, read as the reverse complement.
CCAGCATGTCTACTTCCGGTAATCTGTGTGTTAGTATGTGGTGGAATTCTCTGTTATAAGAGGATCAGAGGCAGTGAACTTCCAGTTACAGTTAGCAGCCTGACACATTTGCTCTGGGTCATTGTCACTGCATAGGGCAGTGGGGTCTTATCTAGGTGAGTATAGCTCTTACATAGGTGAGTATAGTTTTTACGTAAATGAGTCCAGTTTTTACACAGATGAGTATAGTTCTTACACAGGTGGGTAAAGTTTTTACATAGGTGAGTATAGTTCTTACATAGATCAGTATAGTTCTTTCACAGATGAGTATGGTTCTTACATGGGTCAGTATAGTTCTTACATAGATGAGTATAGTTTTTACACAGATGAACATAGTTCTTACAGAGATCCATCCATCCATCATGTGCCATGCCGGTAAGCGTGGGCGGTCATGTTCTGCCATCTCACCCGATCACCAGAGTCGTGGATCAGCTCCGTGTTTCTGTCTCGACTATGCCACAAGGCCAAGCCATCCAGGTACTTGCTTCTAGGTCTTCCCCTTGGTCTGTTCCCCTCGATCTTACCAGTTGTCACCAAATTCTCCAATCCATTTCTTCTCATAACATGTCCAAAAAATTTTGACTGTCTACGTCTAATTTCTCTAATCAACCTACGATCTTCATTTGTTTCTTGAAGGACTTGTTCATTGGTCTTTCTGGCTGTCCATGGTATTCTTTGCATTTTCCTCAGAAACCACATCTCTACAGCCATCAGATGTTTTTCAGCCTGACTGCTCATTGTCCACGCTTCACATCCATACAAAAGTACAGGCTCAATGTAGCATCTCAACACTCTCTTTCTCGTTTCAATTGACATCTTTTTATTGGTCAATATGTTTTTCATCTTGCTAAAGGCTACTTTTGCCATGGCGATTCTTGTTCTAATCTCTTCAAGGCATCTCCCATCAGATGTTATTACTGTTCCGAGATAATTGTACCTGCTCACTTGTTGAAGAATATTCCCATTTACTTGTATATTACATTGTGGTATTTCGTCCTTCCTAGTGACGACCATAATCTGTGTCTTTTTACAATTTAATTCTAACCCTAGTTGTTCACTGTGTGTCACAATCGCATCTACTAAATTTTGCAGGTCCTGTTCATTGTCTGCAATCAAGACTGTATCATCTGCATATCTAATGTTATTGATGCATCGTCCCCCAATGTTGATTCCTTCCATATCTTCAATATTTCTGAAAATACTTTCACTGTACAGGGAAAACAGATCTGGAGACATTACACATCCCTGTCTCACACCCCTTTTAATAGGCTGATATTGGCTTACTTCATTATCAACTCTTATGGCAGCTTGTTGTTTCCAATATATGTTTTTTACAAGTCTAAGATCTTTTCCATCAATTTGTAGATCTTCAAGCATCCTTATCATGTTGACATGTCTCACTTTATCAAAAGCCTTTGTGTAGTCAATAAAGCAAAGGTGTAGATCTTTGTTTACTTCTATAGAACGTTCGATTATGTTTCTCAGTATATACACAGCATTTACTGTACCCTTGCCTTCCACAAACCCACATTGTTCTTCTCCTATTTCAGGTTGTATTTTCCTCCTAACTCTTTGCATGATAATTCTTAGCAAAATCTTCGTGATGTGACTCATTATACTAATTGTTCGATGTTGATCACATTCCAAGGCTCCTGATTTCTTTGGGATTCCAATAAATACAGAATTACATAACTCCTGAGGTATATTTCCAGTATCATATATTGTATTAAGCAGACTGGTAACTTGATCTATTCCATATTCTTCTAAAGCATTAATCATTTCTGTTGTGACGCTGTCTGAACCGGGGGTCTTGCCAGATTTCATATGGTTAAGAGCATTCTGAACCTCCATCTTCAAAATTGCTGGTCCTTCATTATTATTTTGAACATCATACTGTTCGTCTCTGTTGTCGTCATACAGGTTTTTCACGTAATCTGACCATTCATGTAATATCTGATCTTTTTCTATTATGACTCTTCCATCTTTTGTCTTTAGGCAGCCTGCTGATGTACGTGTTCTTTGATTAGTAAGCTCCTGAATTCTTTTGTGCATTAAGTTCGCATTGTTACTGTTGTGTTGTTTTTCAATTTCTCTGCAATTTTTCTCAAGCCATGTTTCTTTTGCCTCCTTACATAAGGTTCTCACTTTTCTGTGAATTTCTTCATATTTGGCAGGATTATTTTTGTTCTGTCTTCTTGTTTCCATTAGTTGTAAAATTTCTTCAGTCATCCATGTCTTACGGCCCACTTTCTTTACTTTTGGAATAGTTTTTTCTGCTGCGCAACTGATTGAATTCTTCATCGTTTCCCATTGATCATCTACATCTTGAAACAGGATCTCTAGATCAGACAATATATCAAATTTGTTCTTTACTTCTATGTTAAAATTATCTTGTATTTCTTTGTCAGTTTTCAATTTGCACCAGTCATATTTAGGGTTTCCTGCTGTATACTTGACTTTCTTTAACTTTACCCTCAATGTGCCTGTAATTAATCTGTGATCACTGTAACAGTCTGCATTTGGAACTGTTTTTACGACTGTTAACGCATTTCGAAACCTTTTGCTAATCAGGATGTAATCTATCTGGTTTTTAATCCTGCTGTCTGGACTCCTCCATGTCCATAATCTTCTAGGATGCTGTTTAAACCAGGTGTTTCCTACAACCATTTCTTGTTCTTTTGCCCATTCTACAAGTCTGTATCCTCTTTCATTTCTCTCTCCCAAACCATGGTTGCCTACACTGCATCCATCGCCTTGCTGTCCTATTTTTGCGTTGAAATCACCCATTATGATATTTATTTCTGATTTTTTGCAGTTCTTCAAAGAGATTTTCTTCAGTTCTTACAGAGATAGGTATAGTTTTTACGTAGATTAGTATAGTTTTAAAAGAGATCAGTAAAGATTTTACATAGATCAGTTTAATTCTTACATAGTTCAGTATAGTTGTTACGCATATCAGTGTAGTCCTTACATACATCAGTATACTTCTTACATAGATCAGTATAGTTGTTATATAGATCAGTATAGCCCTTATACAGATCAGTATAGTTCTTATATAGATCAGTATAATTCTTATATGGATAAATATAGTTCTTATATAAATCAGTATAGACCTTATTTAGTTCAGTATAGTTCTTACATATATAAATATAGTTATTATATAGATCAGTATAGTTCTTACATAGATCAGTATATTTATTTCATAGATTAGTATAGTTCTTTCACATGTTACTAGATTCTGTCCACTCAGACAAACTCACGTACGTGGATGTAGAAACAGGTATCCACAGGTACACACGCGACCACAGACACTCGCGCGCGTACAAACAGGCGTAAGCACACACCCGCACAAGCACATACGTGCACACAGTCACGTGAACACATGCGCACATGCATGAACACACAAATATACCTATGAACCATCACAAACACATGAACACACAAACATACCTATGAACCATCACAAACACATGAACACACACACATACCTATGAACCATCATAAACACATGCGAACACAAACAACACACGAACACATTCATATATAAATTAAGCAAACACACACACACACACACACACACACACACACACACACACACACACACATACACATGTACACTTATGAACATTACCGCACACACTTTCAGTTTCGCGAGAAATCAATTGATTACGCGCGACGTCTCACGTAAGTGCGTACGTTCTCTGGAACTGCACTCTCTCTGCCCTAGTCAATAAAGAACTCGTGAATTTAAAACTGGTTATACAAGTCCTCGGTAAACATAAAAAATACACTTTTGGAAGCACAAATCAACAAAGAAATATTTCCGTGAGCAGAAATTGTCAACAAACCTAACACGTGTCATTGCTCAAATACTCATATTCCATGCAACACGGAAGAATATTCCAACCAGATATTGAATCTATTTTTAGCCGGAAAACGCACACACACTGGGGTACAACCCACGTGATCTCCCAGGCCGATAGGGAAGATACTATCAATACCATACCGTTGCAGACTAGCGACCTAGCACGCGCAAATATGCTCCCTTCGAGGTTTATTTTGATTTGACGAGCCGGTGAAGGGTGAGTCACCGGCTGGTTGCGCATGTGCATTACGGAATGCATAAACAAAAGATGCAGTGACTGGCTTGTTTTCAGACAAATACCTGCAAACACGGAG